>VZRO01005750.1:223683-316600 GCA_013397915.1 Daphoenositta chrysoptera | reverse complement strand
ACCGGGTCTCCCCTCCGCAGGGCTGGTTACGTCTCGGGAGAATTCCAAAACGCACCGCATGGGCTGCGAGAGGATGGGCTGCTGAGGCAGACCAAAAGTCATACCGGAGAGGCGAAGCGTTTCTTTATTTAACAAAAAGGGTACGGAGATGAAAGCTGAGTTTCTTTGGAAGGCTGGATTTTAGCTAATAAACATGCTGAGACTAATGTCAGAGCTACTTTTATGAGGGCAAACAACAGAGTTTCCTGGAGGGTTTGTGTAAGACTTTGGAAAAACAACCAAATAATGAAGGGATTTTACATCCACCTTTAAAGATCATGTTAGTGTTCATAGAAGCTGTCAGGCTTGCTGAAATACTCCCCATCCACAGAACAGCCGCTGCAAAGGCAGTGGCAGGACAAGGCATCCTTTCTGCCAGCTAATTCATCTCAATTTTGACCTGAAGGAACCAGGAGGGCAGGTATTTCTTATTCACCATTCCTGTGCTAGCCTTCATCTTTCTGCACATAATGGGAAGGCAGCAAACTTGCACCAACTTTGATGATGTGTATGTGTGAAAAAGAGAGGGAAACTTGTCCACTTGGGTATGAGAAGGTTATTACCTCTCTAATAGCTCCCTGTAGTAATAACTCCTTTTTGCTGCCAGCACAGAGCCCATTTCCTGTCTCAGTTAAATTGGTAAATCTCAAGCAACTCCTCTAAGCTCGGAGCAGAGCTGTGCCCCATCAGTCCGTGGCCAAGCCAGTGACTGGCAGTAGGAGACTCTAAATCTCATTATCGATTACCTGGGATGCTGCCAGTCCCTCAACAATTAGATCTTGAGATGAAGATTCAGATTATACAGTCAAGATTTGTTGTTTTGGGTGCGTTTTTTTGTTTTCTTCTTTTTTTTTTTTTCTCTCCAGATTTGCACTAATGATTATTTGCAGAACTAAGGTCTCACTGGCTAGTTTTCTGGCCCTGCATTTTTCATATTGATCGTAACATAGTCATTTCAGCATTACAGAAGAAAAAGGGCAGTCGGTTCTCTGGAGAGAAGTTGTTGGAAGTTTGAATGCTGGCAAAGTGCCCAAAACAAATGATGAATTACAGCTATGATAAATGAATACTTGGGTGTGTTGGGAAGCCATAAAATGTTCTCCCAGTTTCCTCTGTTGCGTGTTCATCTTTGGGCTCATCCTCAGGCTGATGGAACATTTTTAATGTAACATTTGAAGGAGGCAGGAATGGCCTTTGTCAGCATTATTGGTCAGCCGCAGAGACTCGGTGCACTTCTGACAAAAACAAGGCAAAGCAGACCCCTTAGTACCACCTTTCCCTAATACTAGGACAGAATATTTGCAATAACCTCTGGAAAGTTATCAGTACACTGTTACTGCTTCAAGTCTGATTGCAAGACCAATGACCTCTTGCTAGAATTGAGCTGGTTACTGAATCAATTCACTTTCTTCTTGTAGTATATGCACACATCTCCATTCTTCTGCTTCAACATGGTATACTCCGAATAAGTCTTATTGTAATCTTAAAGGCTAAATAGATGCCACTTGAAAAGTTTGCATTTCAGTTAGTTTGAGTGCAGTCTATGAGTAGGTTTTTTTCCCCCAAGCTGGACTGAAGTTAGGGGGAAAAAAGATAAAATACATATGACAGCTTTAACAGAATGGCAGCTCCAGTGGATGCCCCTTGATTATTGCATGTACCACGGTACCATGAAATAAAACACAATGCTGTCTATTGTTTAAGTTTATAATTTAGGAATAATATCTAGTACGTAATGTGGCACTCCTATATGACACAGAAAACACAGGAGAATTCTATGATACATGGAGTAAGCACTAGAACAAATCCATGCATTTAATACATGAACTCCTCAGTTTCACATACACAGCCAAATGGCTTATCCAAACATTTTGTTTACTAATGCAGATGTGACTGCACACTCTAAATTCTGCCTCATGTGTTGTCTTCCTTCACAGGGACACGATTCAGTAACGTGTCTGTGACTTATCTTTTCTGAGACCTGTGATATACAGTAAAATAGGAGGAACTCACGTTTTCACTGTCTCACTGTTTCACTGGCTCCCCTTCCCAGTACACAGCTGAATCACACAATCTGAAGAGTGCTCTCCTGTGCCTCTGAAATTGGAGTTGAGAGAATGTGGAAAAGAGTGTGTTCATCAGATCACCTGTCTCACATTGCATGTTTTCAACCACCAGGCTTTTTCAGGAAAAATGAGAGATATTTTCAAATGTTCATATGTGAAATGCACATAAAGAACAGGTGGATGAAAAAGTGTTTAATCTCCTTTCTCAAAAATATAAAATAAAATTGCAATTTTAAATTTAAAAAATGGAATCTAACTCTTAAACCTGACATTAACCATAAAAATAATTTTTTTTTAATCTAGAGAATTTTATTAAGCACAGTTGTGAATAAATGTCCTTATGTGAAAGAAGTGAATCGTTCCTCTCCAATACTTGATGGTCTCCCCGCCACCTACTATACTTAGTTCTAAAACCATACAAATAGAGTAAAAAAAATACTAGAGAATGCAGCATGCTGAGTTGTTTTAAAATTTAGACGCTTTCTGAGAGATGAAAGAAGCATTTTGCTATCACTGTTTGAACAAGAGAATTTTGTATGCTGCAAGCTATTTACACTGTTCTCCTACAAGGAAGACTTTGAAGATGAAGCATTATATATGGATATTGCTTATGTGTTCATATAGCGTTCTGTCTTGCAGGACTGAAACAAGGCATGAGTTACAAGTTACCTAAATGACAGAGGTGAAGGAACAAGAGAGGAAAAAGCAGGAAAACAACTATTTTCGACTTTTATGTTATTGCATGTCATACAACAGCTTTTATGTTTCTCCCTTATACCCATGCCTCACTTTATCCAGCTCTGTTCATTATTCTTCTGACAAAAAAAGAGGTTTTGGATTTTGCAGGTGTGGACTGTGTGTGGTGTCACTTTAGAGGTGGCTGACAAGAAACACTCACTCCTTACAAATACTAGGATGGTATATTTGCACCAGGAGATGTTGGAGGAATTTATATGATGGAATTTTTGTAGCACCTCTGTGGCTTTTTAAAATCCTGGGTGTTCATTTAACCATTGATTTTTCTTTTGTAGTTAATTGCGACCTACACTGTACTGGTTTGTATTGTGCAATAAATCACGGCTCTTCAAAATACAACAATTATTAAGGGCACTATAGAATCTATTCAAGAAGGTGAAAAAGTGAATATTAACTGAAAAGCATTCCATATGTCAAACGGTAAAATGAGTCCACGACCCAAAAGCAGTAAGTTTCCAAAGCAATAAAACAATATTTCACATTGCTGAAGAAGTGACATAGCAAGAGAATGCATATATAACAAGAATGGTGAAAGGAATATGTGCGGTCATAAAGTCACATCCATCTCTGTAAAATATTACTAAACCAGTAATAGGAATAGCTTTCAAGTTGTCATGTCCACAGGGAAGAATATCAGCTGTACTTGCAGACAAGAAAGCCCAGACTGTCACGTGCTACAATGGTGAAACTCCTGAATGCTGTACAGTCTGTTTAAAAAGCATGTATGCACACAAAATCCAGTGGAGAACTTAATATGACTACAGCACAGGACACAAAGAGCTGTATATGGTTGTATTTGTTTTGCCACTTGTACACAGATGCACCCCAGAACCTCTCTTTCAACAGGCTCCAAGACATGACCTTCTCTCCCACATGCTTTTCTTTTGGCCTTCACTCTCCTTTTTTTCCAAGGAACCAGTGATGGGTCCCCAGGCCTTGCTCGGGAGTAAGGCCAAATTTTAATCCATCTCAGGGAGTTGCCTGAGCTTAGCGCTGTCAGAAAAAACTAAAGTTTTCCTTTCTCAGAAAAGAGGGATCCCCTCCCTCTTTGCTCTGCTTCTTTTCTTGTTTTGCTTTACTCAGTCACTTAATACAGTGATTTGCCTCCTCTATTGCTTGTGTAGGGTGGGGAAGGCCAATCTGACATGGCTTTCTACCTGGTCACTTTTTCTTCTATATTAATTAAAGAAAACCTTATTCAAGCATATATTCAAAGCTAGTGGCCGTCTGGAAGTACAGCCTTGTTTTGGTCTATCTCCTGCTCTTTAAAATAAAGTCCTTTTTTGTCTCTGCCACCTCTTCTTAAACGTAATTAATCAGTTTATCATTTTAGTCTTGTTTTAGTCTATTGCATCTTGGGAGGTCTGTAGGATTCAGCATCTTCTTTCTTAATGGTTGTTCATAAGGAAGAGACTAAATCGAATATGGACTTCTATTTCTGCTAAAAAGACCATAACCATGGCCTGCTCCATCAGTATCTTCAGCAGAGTAATTTGTGGAAAATACTGAGGAAAATACTCTTTTTTTCTCCTGCTGAGAGGTGCATCAGCTTTTCCTTCACATCGAGGCTTTAAAACTCCACAGCAGTGGCAGGGAATCCCAAGAGTAGGTGTCAACTTTACAGCTCTGGACTTTATTAATTTAGTTTGAAACCTGATTTGGTTTCAAGACAGTAGCAAGAAAATTCACAGAGTCCTATTCACATCTCAAAGTGTCACCTCAGATGGAGGGCACCAGGAGGCTTGCATGGCTGAAAGTCTCAGAGGGAGCTGCCAAGGAACTGCCATGTCATCTTGGCCACAGCCTGGCCTCTTCCTGACTGCACCATTTCATTTTGCTTATTTTTATCAGGGCATGTGGAATTTCCAAATGAAAACAAATGAAAAATGCACAAAACTGCATTATTACAACTCTACTTACTCTTAACAATTTTTCTCCCACAACATTTCTAATGGGATGCTGATGAGCAGATTTTCTGCTCTTCCAGGCATTTACTAAACCAATTCTGAATATCTCTAACTGCACCACTTAGGTAAAAGGAGGGAATTATTTGCTGTGGTACCTGTACCACAGGATATGAAGTGAGTACTGTGGACAAATCACAGGTAGTAATGCTGGCTGTAAACAAGCAATTGTCGAATTTCTAGCTACACCCTTGTGTGCAGTGAGAGAACTGTAGGTAATGAAGGATTGTCTTCTCGCCATGCATGATGACAGGGGCTAATAGAAAAAAAATAACGTGAAGAAGGAAAAACACTTCAGATGTCTCTATATGAATAGTAAAAGGAACAGGCTTCTATTGTCAGAACTTAAGTCAGTGACGTCTGTGCTTGGGCTGCTTTTCCTGCTTGCACTGAATGTC
Organism: Daphoenositta chrysoptera; assembly: GCA_013397915.1. Taxonomy (NCBI): domain Eukaryota; kingdom Metazoa; phylum Chordata; class Aves; order Passeriformes; genus Daphoenositta; species Daphoenositta chrysoptera. Next base: position 311,377 of record VZRO01005750.1, on the reverse strand, counting down.
ACAATACAAAATGCAGCATAACTCTGATTGCCCAGCACTGTTCGTGTTCTCTCTATGGGAACTGAGCAGGGATTTTTCTTTGAATACATCATTTACAGCTTGCTACAGCAATTCTGCAAAGTCAATACATATCCTTAGCACAAAGCAGAGAATGAAGGGCATTATGGAGAAAGAGAGCTAGATACTACATTGACAGAGACAGATGAATTCCACTGCACAAGCACATTACAGGTTCCATTCATAGGAATAAAATTACTCTTTTTTTCAAACAGAAAGTATTTTTCAAAATACATTTAATATGGTTATATTTAAAAAGATCTTGTGTGCAGCTTATATGTCACTACTGACAAACTCTCTGGCACTGAATTATCATATGATTATCTATTGTGCAAAGAAGATCTATTTATTGATTCAAGTCAGATATATTTGCAAGGCAAGGTTTGTAGACACAGGTAATATTTTTTATTAGACCAACTGATTACAATGAAAAGATGGATCAGGAACACAAGCCCTTCTCTGAGTAAAAAAGAGTCTGTGTTTTTTTCCCTAGGAGCTCAAACTGGCTACATAAAATATATTATTTCTCCTGGCAAATTTAGCTGCTGTTACAATCTTAGATCACCGTGACTGTTAAAATGCTGCTGCTTATGTAATTATAAAATACCTATATGGGAACCTGGTTACTCCTCTGCATTATTAATAGGGCCTGACATGTTTTCACTTCTGTATTGGGAATATATTTAGACAAAATCTTCTCCTGACCACCTGAAATAATCAAATTGGAACCTAAAAGTGTTGAGGAAGGGTATGGAAAGCAATTTTCAGCCATGGGGTGGCTGTGCTAGAAGAGGTCTGCTAGAAAGCAGACTTCCCTTGGGCCTGCAGAAGGTATACCCTGTCACTCCTGTGTCTTACTTCCACAGGTAACAAGAAGAATTTGGAGGTGATCTGCCACCTTTGTATTTCCTTGAGATCATGAGTCTTGCTGGGAGTGTCTTGGAGCCTTCTGAGTGGACTTTAGGACTAAACAGGGAACAAATGAAAGATACGATGAAAGGTAGTGTTTAGGATTTTCAATGGGTACTTGCCTTGAGCTTCAGAAATGCACCAGAGCCAGTCGGTTTTCTCTGGGAAGGGAACAGAGCATGGGAGATTGCTGGGGGACAAAAATGGGTGTGTTGGGCTTTGCAAAAATGCCTCTGGATGCTTTGAAGAACACTCTCTGACCTCCTGCAAGCATTGTGGTGGGAAAAATTTCGAGCTGTCAACTACATCAATTAAGAGAAGTTTTAGTCTCATCTCACCCCTTTCACAATCCCCACTGACAGGCAAAAATTGAACACATCCCTGACTCTAGAAGAGAGGAATCTATTTTGTAGTGTGCTGCAGGCATGATCTAGACAAATTGCACCTATATTTTATTTGAACCCATCACAATACAACATAACAAGGCTTTTCAATTACCTCAACAAGCTACCAATACAACTTTATCATTTCAATTTTTCATCCGTTTTCTCCAACTCGGCATTTCTTCTATATATCACTGTAAATCTCATCAGTTCCAGCCCGGTTTAGGCTAATAAATTTCAGTTACCTGCTCAAGCCTAATGAAAAGGGGAAGCAGGCAGTGGAGAAAGACAAAGGCACGGGTTGTTGCTTGGGGCTGGAGCTCACCCCTCAGCCCAGGGCAGTGGATGGGCTCATCCATCCCTGCCGGTCAGCTCCGGGATGGGTGCGGCACAGGAGGAGGCAGAGCTGTCAAGTCCCGTTGCGCCCAGCACAGCTGCAGGCTTGGGCCGCCCCCGGGAACAGACCTGTTTGTCCCCCTAAAGCAAAATTTAGGCAGTAGTTTGAAGCACACCATGCCACAGCACAGCCTTAGCTGGCATATGCAGAGCCCAAACACAGACCAGAGCTGGGATTCAGGGCTGGGGCTACATATTTTGCCACGGAAACTTTTGTGGTCTTGTGGCATGCTATTCCTGTCTTCAAGGAGGAGGACAAGTTAAGCAGGAAAATACTAATTTGCATATTAGCTAGGAATGCACTGAGATCCCTCACAGACAGAGTGAGAAAAAATGAATTTTGTACCATAATTATGTTTTCTTCTAAAAGATACTGATAAAGCTTAAGGTTTTCAGAGATTTTATGGATATACGGAAAAGGCAAACAAGCTAAAATAATACTGCAAATCAGCAGACTTATATGTTTATTAATTCTGACTAAAATTTGCCATCTGCAACTGAACATTTTACTAAATAAATCCCATAAAATACAGATTATTTTAGCTAAGAATCTTCATGGCACTGCTTTTTAAGTTCTGGTACTGAAATAGCTCCACTGTAAATTAATATTTACAATAAAAGTATGCTCATAAAAGTTCCAAAGCATTTTCTAGTGACAGTCTGTTCCACTATTTAGTGATTCAACAGCAAACTCTCCAAGAAAAGCTCCATATCAGCGCAGTACATAAAATATAGAAATATATGAAAAATGACAAAGGCAGTATGTTACTGTTGAGGTGACTCTAACTTGATTGCTAAGCTGGTTGAAGTAGCTTTTCATAAATGAAACATGTCCTCAGTTTTCCTAGAATAGATAGAATAAGAGCAAAGTCAACAAAATGTCTCTTCTTTATTTTCCTTTGAAGAAATTATTTTTTCTGGAATATAGTAAAAATTTGCGTTCAGTGCACGTTAGCTAATTCTGAGGCACATGTTCACAAGCAGGCACATAAGGGGCTCATTTACATGCTTAAAGGCAACAGAAACTTTGTTTTGCATGTGTAAATACACCTGCCCAGGGTAAGAAGTGGGCTTTCCAGTGTACCTGTGCGTGAGCTGGGTTTACAGGCACTGAAAAAACAAAGTCTGATCTGCTACTACTGTCACTGTAGCTGTCATCACAGCACAATTCAGGCAGAAAACCTCAAGACACCTATCAGACCAAATCCTGTGGACCTTACTCAAGCAAAAAATCTTGTTGATGTCAACAAACATTTTCCCCAAAGAACTTGTACACAACTGAGCCTTTTTTTGTACATGCATATTTTAGTATCATTGAATATCTGCTCGAAAAACAAAATAGGTTTGTTCTTTAAGTCAGGGATCAAGACATTGGGGAATGAAAAATAAAAAACATCTTCCTTTAAATCCAGATAGGAACTAGTTTTATAATTTCAGGATATGTTAGCAGGCTCTGAGTTTTCCAGATGAGTAAAGAGAACTGTTTGAAGAGCAAGTTCCTTTAAAGACAAGTCACAGTGGTCAGACACAGGAGTATTAACCACTCAGAATTTTTTTCCTTTGAAGCAATATTTTTAATATGAGAATCATGCATTTGATATCCAAAGGGTTCAAAATAGTAACTGTTGGACAATAAATTTGCACCTTGTGTGCTCTTTTAGGACTCTGCCCAGACCAGGGTCTGTTCTGTCAAAAACATTATGCCCTTAGGCCACAATTCTAGCTGTGGTCTGTTTGCTGGGGACAACAACTTCTGTTTACACATGGCTACCTCCCTACCAGGGACCCCAAATTTAGAGTTTTAAGGTAAAAAAACCATGATAAACTGACAATGGCACAGAGGGTTTCACCCTTGATAGCCCCTTTGGGTCCAAGAGCTGGAGAGAAGATCCCAGCCACCTTCTGCAGAAGAAGGGTACCTGCTAGAGATAAATCTAAGAGGAGCAAAGAGAACATTTTTGGGAAGCACCTTACTGGTTGTCATAGTCAGAGCCCAGATGAAAAATCATAAAAACGAAAGAGTTTCTACAGAGCTCAACCTGCTTCCAAATTCAGCAGACATTTTTAGTAACAATATAGAGAAGACAGATCTGGACATTTTCAAATGGTTTCAGAAATGCTGAACCAGCCCCCAGTCCAAAACAGCACTGCACATTTGAAGGTAGGATTTGTGTTTGCTTGAAAATGAAAGATTGTTGGGAAAGAAAATTAAAAGATAAAAGATAAAAAATTTCCCAACAACTTATAAATGAAATAAGGCATTTATTTTTAAATTATCTGTAGAAGAGATATCACTCTACCAAACTCTACCAGCTATTAATTTATCATAATGTAAATGGTTTAATTAATGTTTAATGATACAGCACTTTCCACAGGAACTCATCTCCAAATACATTTCTTTAGAATAGGGATATGATACTCTGATAAATACATTTATGGGAGATGGGGCAAATGTGTGGTTCTTGTAAATCCTTTTAGCTCCAACAAAACCAGAGAATGATGTTGATTTCCACAAGTTTAATATCTGCAAATGATATTACAAATAACATAGTACCTTAGTTCTTATCTCATACATCTGTGTATGTATCTCTTGGTAGCTATTTTTGTTTTCCAGCAATACAGACTATGCAGAATCACTGAATTACATCGCTTGAGACAAGTACTTTTAAACTACTCTTTTTGCAGTCCTACCCTCCAATGCTTTGTACTCAGAAGGCAAACCAGGCAAACCTCAGTAGTCTACTAGTTGCTCAGTTAGATAGCAACAATGGAGATACAGCAAGAAAATGCAGAGTACTCAATAATGTTACTTAATAAGGTAACTTAGTAAAGTAATCCCAAAACTCCAGCTGCTAAACTGCCTGTTGACATAGTAAAAACAAATCCAAAATTATTCAAAAGGTTTGTACCAAGACATATCTCCTCCAGTTGCAGAGCATTGTAACCACTGTGTATCACAGAGATTAAATTAAAAGATCTGAGTAGCATTTACAGTTTTTCTTGCTTGATTTAGTATTTTTCCTTCTCTCAGATGATTTTCCAAGTGTCTTTCTTCCACACAATAGGGAAACAGAACAAAAGACATTTTCACTTCCAAAGCTCACTCAAATGTGGAGTTTCAGATACAATTTTCCAAGTGCTTTGGAGGCTGTGTCAGTCACAGGGCTATTCTTGGCATAGCCACTGGCAATCCAAGAGCAAAGCAGAATGAATTCTGGAGCAAGAAGAAGACCAAGTCAAATTCAAACTAGGTGGAATCATCTGTAGGAAAGAATTAATAAATCAAACTACCAGAGTTCTTGGCACAGAAGTGTCTGGCAAGTGGAGAGATACAACTTAATTTAGGTGATTTTTGTTTTCTTTAGCTACACCTTTAAATATCAGGAGCTTCTGACTTTTTCCATTGGTGTCTTTCATGTGTTAGCTTTTGAAAATGTAGGGATGTTGTTTTCAGCTGTAGTAAATTTGCTGCACCTACAGCTTTAGCTCAAACCTTACTTATACTGGCTCTATTGCAATTAAACAAAACACTGAGGTTCAACTTCAATGTAACTGTTTTCTGAATCAGTTACCTCCATGCAAATTTATAATTTGCTTTCAATTTCTTCACTGGTTCCATCACATGGTACATGTACTCCAGGCAATTTAAGCTAACTCAGCCAGTTTGTCTCCTGCAATGCAGGCCCCATTTCCTTCAGTGACAATTTATGTTAATGATAATCAGATGCTTTTTTAATTAACAATGACCTACAAGCATCCTAATATATTTCTCTCTCTCCCTGATGGTATTTTTTTTACAGGACTGTGTCACTCTGTTTAATTTGAAACGTGGGGTCTCCTATATCTGTTCAGACAGCACAGGTCCCACAGCCTCTTAATTTTTGCTTTCACAGCATTTATGTTCATATGTCCCTGTCAGTGTGTGCAGCTCTAAAAACAGTAGCATGGTGGCGGGCTGAGGGGGAGTCGTGTTGTTCCAGCAGTGCAGAATTGATATTCACATGTACAACAGCTCTGCAATTGCCCAGGTTGGCTAGACTTCCTACACATTCCTAAAGTGGCTGCATATTACACATAAGGAAGTAGGGTTGCCTTGGACACACTACCAAAATGGCAAGGTTATGTGCTATCAGGAATAGTCATGGTGTGCAAGACAACCAGCAAAACCAGGCAGCAGAGACATTAGACATATATATATATATATGTATACACACACAAAAGACTGCAGCATGAGATGTAATTCCTTTTATTCCATGTCATGTGTATTTCTAAGAAAAAATACTGATTATACATTCTTTCAATGCAGAAGGACACAGATCCTGATCCCATCTCCTTCACAGAAAAACAAAACAAAAAAAACACCAGCCCAAACCAACAACCAGGTTTATAGTTCTGAATTGCTCATAATTGTTGCAGTTTCTGTTCCAGACCCTTTTTTTCCTGCACTTCTTGTCAGGGCTGTTGCTACCTAAGAGATAGTGCAGGCAACTATCTAAGACAGAAGATGTCAGAGGGCAGCAAAAAACGTGCCCATATCTCAGTTGTCCATATCACACTCTGGCATGTTAATAGAAATCAGCTTTCCCCTTTGACTTTTGCTAACAATGCAGGACTGTGACCAGGGATGGCCGAGGCACTGTGCATGTTGGGCTCCCTGCCTTCCCTGTCACAAACACATCAGCCTCCCACGGAGAGCAGGACGCACATCTGGCTCTTGCAGCTGGGGCTTGGATGTCTGCTGCAGGTCAGAACTATCTAGCAAGCTGTTGGCATCGTTTTGTGCAGTCTGATTGTAACCTGATCTCGTGGCTAGGAGTGTTGTTCTGGAGTCTCTGGAAAGCACTTTTCCCAGTCAATGCTCTTCCCTAGCCATGGTTTTGTGGGTGCAACAGTTTTCCTTCAGTAGGACTGGACTGGATGTGAGCTCTCTCATGTCTTAAGGCACGTTTTAACTGGAGAAAGGAGACAGAATAGGATGCTATAAAATGCTGATTACTCCAGATTTGGGAGAGGTAATTTTATTCTCAGATCCATGTATCCTTACTCTAGCCTGTAGATCCTCACTATTAGGCTTTGGGTTTTGGACTGTTGTTTTGGTAACTGGGGCTCTTTCAATACAACTCCTGCAAATTAACCTACAATAATGAAGGTTGCAGTTGATATCATACAATCCTAACCACATCACTATAATAGAAAGACTTACCTTAGCAAAGAGATTTTGGACTATTTCTAGACAGCAATCACGCTCTGGAGGCAGCAGAAAGATGACTTTTATGGCTGGAGCTGATGCACTGTTTTAAGTACAGGGAATTTTGTTAACCCAGCTGGGAGCTGTTAAGTGCCTAATCTGGATCACAGGAACCAAAGACACACTCAGGATAAAGGATCAGCATTTCCTTGAAATCTGAAGCTGATACACAGTGTGTGTGGGGAGAGTGTGTCTGTTGTGGGTGGTGTTTTGTAATCACTGGCACTAGCTGATCATCCAAGCTTAGTTGATTCAGATAGCACCCCAAGGTTTTATCCCTCTTTGACAAATCAGCAGTATCCTTCACAGACTAGTGGTGTACATTATGCTGTTTTTCTTTTAATTTGCTTTGGTGATCACGGAAGAACTTGCATAATTTGTGAATTTGCAAAGAAAAGTCTTCTGGTTTTTTGTTTTTTTTTTTCCTAAAGGAAAGGTACACAAACACAGACTTAATGTACCAGCCTGACAATAATTTTATATGAAGCATATCAGAAACTCAGATTATCAACAATTGGCTGTAATTGAAATAGAATTACTGCAGCTAATTCCTGGCCCTAGGACTCAGGAGGAGGTATTAACAACCAGAGAAGGGGCAATCAGAGAACCATAATGACTGAAGATTAAGGACTTCATACTGTCAAAAGGCTGCACTAGCTGATATGTTATCATTTATTTGGAGTGTTTAGACTGTTATGTGATGAGTAGACCACAGATTTTAATTTTATCTTAAATTCTTCCAAGGAATACTTTGCATTTTGTCAAATCAGAATAAATTACACAGTTTTAATTTGTTTTCTGCCAGATCAGTTATCCAAAACATATATAAAGTAAAGCTATTCCTGAAGAAAGAGCTGGGTGCTAGACACCTGCTGGGAACTTCAGTATTTCTTTCCTGATACCACATTTGCCTGCCAGCCTGCAGGATAGGAGTTGCTGATGGGAAGGGCGAGGAAGGAGACTATGGACAGGCAGTCCTTGGAAGTGAAAAAGGAAATTCAGCAAACTGCACTCCAACTGAGACATGACAGCACATTGGCTAGTAATAGATGTGCCTATTTTCTGTAGCATATTGGCTTTCTCTATTTGCCTGCATTTAGCCCTACTGGAGGTAAACAGCGAGGAAGACATGGGGATGGAGGCTGGCAGAAGCTTGGTTTTGTCTCTGTATTTTTTCTAGAATTGGGCAACACTGAGAGGCACACATGGGCCTGGAATATTTACACATTGAAATGTATTCTCTAGACGTTCCTCAAGCTCATCTTTCATCCTACACAGTGTTCAAACTTCTGCTTCAGCTCCATTAGCAGCCAAACACCTGTTTTGGCTGACACAAGTGTTTTGAGTTCTGTTTTGACAAAAGGTGCCAGACTGAATGTACTAGATAAAAATGTCCTTCGTGCACTTACACTCCTGCAGTTGCAAACAGATCTGGTACAGACAGCAAAACCACGTTTCAGTTCACGAGAACCATTCCAGAAAAATAAGGGTGTTTATTCACTCCTCATGTTCTTTCATACCTCAGATAACTCAGAAGTTAAACTAACTGTGGGTTTAGATTGATTTCCTGAACACCAGCATTTCATTGAGCTGAAATATCAATTCATGGCCATCAGGAGTCCAGGACATTGTCACTGGGTTTTTTTTGTTTCAATAATAAAGATTATTGAGGATACTCAAAGCCACAGATGAAATCCAGCTGAGCAGGTAAAATGTGAAGGCATATGAATGTTAAGAAAATTTACACAATTCACTTCATACAGCAAAGTGAAAGTAAGATTTTGACTTTTTGCCCTCCTTCTTTCTCCCTCCCTTCCTTCCCTTAACACAGACTGTTTCAGCTGGAAGGGACCTACACTGATCATGTAGTCCAAGTGCCTCACCAACTCAGGGCTGACCAAGCTAAGACATGTTGTTAAGGGCATTGCCCAAGTGCCTCTTCAACACTGACAGGCTTGGGGTGTCTACCACCTGTCCATGAAGCCTGTTCCAGTGTTTGAACACCCTCTTGATGAAGAAGTGCTTCCTAATGTCCAGTGTAAATCTCCCCTGGCACAGCTTCAAACCATTACCATGTGTCCCACCACTGGATAACAGGGAGGAAGAGATCAGCACCTCGCTCTTTACTTCCCTTCCTTTCCATCTGTCTTCATTCCTGCCTGCCTTCCTGCCTTGCTAAATAGCCAGCTAGGGAAAGGGGCTTGTACCATTTATGATTTTGCCTTCCATAAAAAACCTGAAGCATCCAAATTTTTTCATACCTGCAACACAAAATTTCTTCTTCACCCGATCTGTTACACACAGGCTCTAATGAGAAGCTGTTTTGCCTTTGGAACTGGAATACTGTCCTCCTCTCCCTTATGACGAAGAAAAATAAATCACACCAGTATGTATGTCAGCCTTTTTCTTTCTGCACTTGCAGAAATTTTTGCAAATTAGAGCGTCTAGGAAGTGTTACTGTCCCTTTCATTTAAAGAATAAGCAGCATACTGATGCATTCTTTTGTAGAGATCAATTTGCAGGTAGGTGCCAATTTGTAGGATTTGATGCTCAACAGGCATTCCAAAATATCCATTTCCCTTTTGCACAGCTAAAATGTAGTTTTGAATAGTTTATCAAAATAATTTTATTTGGTATTTGGATTGTGGTATTGTCTTTTGGTTTTGTTTTTTTCTTTTTTTAAATCTTACAGGCAGTACTTAATGCTTCTTCCCAAGCACTCTTACGAGGGTGTATTTACAAATAACAAATGGGCTTACAAGACTGAGGATACTGTAAAGAGAAAGCAACATGCAAAAGGCAGAAAAAATGGGTATTATTATACCTTTCTTAATGATCAGTGAGTCTTACTCCCACAGTAATTTTATCTGTAATCCACTGCCTCCATGTGCTGGTGAGAACATACAAAAGACAAGGGTAATTTATTGTATACCAATTCCCATGCAGTAAGCATTATTCATGGTTTGGTGGCATGCTCCTCCCTTGGGAAATATTATCTAGTTTTGCTTTGAGGCTCCTGCAATTAACACATCTCTGATGATTTCTGAGGTTTTTTTGCACGAATAGGCAGGAGGAGCATCATAAGAATTCACTAAGGTCTGCTCTCATCCTCTGCAGTTTGCAGTGTGTCTCACTAGGAGGACAAATTAAGTCATCCTTGACTGAGGAGTTGTCCTTGGTCATTGTGCACTGAACAGTGCTCCCAGCTGTTCAGTCTTTCCATGGGAAACATCCACCCTGCCAGGGATATTTGAGAATAAAAGTCTTTCACTTGCTCTCTGTTCAGCTCGGTTCCCCATCCAATTCTGCTTTTGTTTGTAGTTACAGTGGCTGCTACAATATCATCAGAAGGAATTGATACCAAGAAAGAACATGAGTTCATGTGAGAATATGAATTCTCTAATCCCTGAATAGGAATAAGAAAAAAAATTCTCAGTTCCTGAGGTTTCTGCTAATTTTCAGTTCTGGGTAAATATACAGAGGAATTGGGTCTCTACATATTCTTTCACCCATCCAAAAAACCACATCATCAGAAAGATTGTTGGCCACCACATCACACTTATACCTGGCATCCTGAAGATCACAGAGCTAGAAGCAAGCAGGACACCTATAAATTTAGCTTCAAATTTTGAAGGCCCTATGGGTCAAACAGTTACCCCTAGATGAACATGTGTGACTTAAAAAGCAGTGCCCATCTCCATTCTTACTGTGATTTTCCCCCCCTTTCTTCTGGTTACCTTGTGATGAACTCTGTCACCTACACAGTATGAGCCTTCTATTACCTCTCCCCAGCTTTCCTGTCTATGGTGATTTAAAGTCACTTAATCCCAAATATCACAGATTCTAAAGCCTACCAAGTTGCAGGAAGGCTTCTCTACATCAAGGCCAGCTTAGGAAGGATCTTGAGCAACCTGCTGTAGTGGAGGTTGTTCCTGCCCATGGCAGGAGGTAGGATTATATGACCTTTAAGGTCCCTTCCAACCCAGCTCATTCTGTGATTCTATATTTTGAGCAGTCACCTTTATCAGGCTTGCGCAAAGCAAAGAACACAAGAACTTCCATTCTTTGCAGAGAGTTCAGTGAACACTGGGGTCTGTGGGGTGTGAATGTGTTTCACTACATAGTACAGGTGTACGAAAGACTGAGTTGCCTCACTGGTACAGTGCCCCCAGGGACCTGTGGAAGAACACTGTGTTTCCTCTCATGGAAACTCCCCCACGAGTTTGGGTACTGGGAGGGATGAAAACATTGGGAAACTGAGGCAAGGACACAAGCAGGTGTTACAGTCGATTCTCATCAAAGTTATTGAGATTTAGGTGTCTGTTTCTGAGGATTGAAGCCCCTGGCTGCTCCTAGAGTGAGCAGCAGGTGGTGGGCACCTCTCAAGGAGCTCATGGGCTCACACAGGATGCCACAGATACGTCTTGTTGCACATTTCCGAGGGCATGATAATGCTCTCTGGAAAGTGCTTCATGTTAATTTTTTTTGGGGCAACTCCTTTAAAGATTATATAAAAATATGAAACAGGATAATCCAAATCAGAGTGTTTACTATGTCTCAAGATGCCAGGTTTTCATATTAGTATTATTAGTATTCACAAACATCGCTACAATTATGTGGATACTGTCCACATCCAGATTGTTTTGAAATAAAGTGGCAGAAAATTAAATGCCAGAATTTACATCACTCCAGACCATTTATCGTGCTACATTATTACACCCTTCAATTGCCAAATACATGCCACTTGTCTAAGACAGTTTAATGTGACCTGGCATAGCTTTGCATTAATATCATCTTAGGCTGAGTCTACATTAGCAAATAGTGCTGCACAATAGGAAGGGATGTGTAGAGTGCAACAGGTGATACAGAGGATCTGATGTTCACATTCTGGAAGGGTTTACTTTGGACTGGGTCTAGTCTAATCCTGTAAACCGAATGCCTGGTAGTGCTTGGAGCATATCAGTGTGAGCCAAGAGTGTATATTTTTGGTTTATTTTCATCCAGAAGTTAGCACGTTTTCAATACAAATATGAAACAGAGCAGGGTAAGGGTGACAACTCAGAAATTTGCTTGAAAAACTTATTCCTTGCCTGAACTGAAACTCTTATGTAGAAACACCTTAGAGACAAATTGGTTTTCAATGTAAGGAATCAAAAGAAATCTGAAAGTCAGAGAATCCATACTAGGATTGCTAGTATGGATTATAATCATACTAGCTGATTAATTTTAATGCTGAAAACGAGTGATAACGTCCCACGTGAATTTTACAGTGTAGGTCTCAGGCTGCTGTGTCCACACTTGGCTCTGGCATCCAGATGTGGTCAGACAGCGTGGATGGTAGGGAGATGGGGCCCGTGCAGAATAAGGCAGAGCACAGCTGCACCTCACAGCTCATCTCAGAGAGGGCAAATCTGGTCAAGGCCAAGGTGTTTCATAAGGAAGACAGAAATTGGGACTTAACACTGAGCATGTCAGCTCTGTAGGCTGCAATTAAGGACAGGCTGTGACCCTCTGTCTTAATGTGATAAATGAACGTAGACTTCTGGAGAGGTGAGAGCTGCCTGAAATATTCCAGCTTGTGAAACATTTGGATTTGGCTGACAGACTGCAAGGGGAAATAAAACTTTAAAAAAAAATGTGCTACAGAAAGAGGAGAAAATAAAAATGCTCTTAGTCATTCCCTAGAGCACAAACAGACGCTCAAACAATATTCTGAGTAAAGATGAGATTTAAAGCTCAGCGCATGGGACACATCGTAAAAATCAGAGAGAAATTCCCATTTACATCTATTTCTAATGTTAGAGCTTTGTTGTTGACTGGCATAAAACCTCATCAGCAGAGGATAACCAAAGCTTCTGGAGTCTCTGATATAAAAGAAACCCCTTCAATAGGTGTAATAAAACATGTCACTATTATGGTAACATTGGAATTGACATACTTGGTCAGATCATTTCTGAGGTGTAGACCACCAGAATCAGGGATGATACTGAGAGGATGACATGCTACCAATATCTACAACATCAGTAAAGTATTGTCAAGTTCATTCTCCTGACATTTCTTACTGCAGTCAGCTTTGGTTTATGCTTCAATATTTTTTTTTTTTGGTCTCATGTGCTTACTCTTTCACTGAGTATTTTCACTCAGCAGGGAGAGCTGTGCACTATGACCCATAGGTTTTCTAGGATTCACCTATCTAGAGTCCAGCAGAGGATTTTCCACCTATTTTTATCAGACAACACATTGTTTTCCAAATGTTTACCTCTGGCTTGGATTTGTTTATTCAAATTTGTATTGATATCTCCACAAAGAACCTTCTCTTGTGTATTCTCATATCCAGTTATCCTGAGGGACTCTGTTGTTGCATGAGTGTGAAGGGCAACATGAGGTCCTGATTCAGAGACAGTGTGTCTTTTTATACTGATTTCAATAGCTTTTGGACCATAAACCAAGCAATAAATTCCTGCAGCACCTAAACCGTGTCAAGCACATCGTGTAGGCGTGATGCAACCCCAGCAAACTGCACCCCAGTCCCTTCTGGGGAGGCAGACTTCTTTAACCCATGCAATATAAAGATGTACCCACTCTCCCCTCGAGCAGTGCTAATGACATCAGCACCTTATTCATTTATCTAAGGTCACTGCTAAGCAGAAGGCAAACTAAAACTGATTGTCTTAACATTGACATAACATGCCCACTGCAGATGCTCCTGCCATTCCCAACAGCAGGTGAAAACACACCCTAGTGCAAGACACTGCTCTCAGCTGTGCTGGAGCTAACCCCAGATCAGCTCTTGCCTGTCCTTACAGTTACTTCAGGGGTATATCAGCTGGGCTGAGAAGAGCAGCTGACTGGTACTTTATGTAAATAAGAACACAGTTCCAGTTACCTGAACATACTGCAAAGGAGAGATTTTTAACAAACCACCATGCTGCCAGTGCTGCTGGTGGCTCAAACACTTACTTCTTCATTTAAATGGCAAAAATTTGAAATTATTTCCTCCTTGTCTGTATCTCACAATGTTATGCTGATGTTGTACTCAATGAGAATGTCATATTCTATCTTTTTCACTGAATTTGCACCCTTGCTACATCTCTTTTGCATTATTCATTCACTTCTTAATTAATTCAGTCTTAAACTTCACCTTTTAATCACTGAACTTCAGAGTGGCTACCTTTTTTGAAAAAATCATCCAGTAAGTTATGTTAAACAAAAAAATCCAGAAACAAACAAACAGGCAAAACTGCTCATTGTTACCTTTGAGAACCCACAACAACTTTCTCATCTTTTTTTTGCACCAGACAATGACTTAAGGGCAAGTTTGATGAAAACAGGTGAGAGACAGTGTCTAAAATGATATGACTTGTTAGACTTGTTATATAGCACCTGCTTTACTAAAGTTCTGCTCCTTGGCCTTTGCCATTTGCAAATGCCTTTGTATCTTCTCAATTGAGGTAACTTGTCTTTCTTTGGCTCCTGATTCATGTTCAGTATGTCTAAAGTCTGATGTACAACTTTGTTTCCATTTCAGCCTCAAAACAGCAGCCCAGAATCTCCTTGCGAGTGTGTTTATATGAAACTCTTCCTCTGCTTCTCCATTCCTGCACTCATCAGGGCCCTCGACATCTGAGTGCTGCCTAGAAACCTTTCTCTGTGCTCTAGAATCCCTGGAATCCACCTCCCTGCAGAGGTGAAGGGGGCACTTTGACCCACCACCTGCTAGCTGGGAGAGATATTCATTAGATATTCAGGGCTTAAGACTTCTGAGAGAGCTGACTCCTGAGTCTGTGGCCAGAACCAGACAGCTCTGCATAACTTCATCAGATCCTCAGTATTTTGCAGAAGCTGTGCTTTGGGAGCTGAGCACACTGCCAGCCTTTTTTCCCTTACAACAGAAGGGCTTACCATTAAAATGCTGGGCTGTAATGCTTTTAACACCTTGCACTACACACTTGCAGCTAGCACTAGCACCAACGCCAGGGGCTCAGACAGAGTATGCAGCACAGTTGCTCAAGCTCACAGACCTCCCTTCCAACCTCAATGTCACTTGCCCAGGGAGGCAGTAAACCTTATGATACAGCTGTGACATGAGTGTCCTGGAAGTCCCCCTGTCTCAGCCTGTTGCGCTCACTGCCTGGCAGAGGACCCCTCAAGAGGGAGCTGGCTGAGGCAGCCCCAGCCTCTCTCCTCTCCGAGACCCTGAGAAGGTGACTCTACTGTCTGGGTCGACAATTTCAGGCAACTGCAGATAACCACTACCTCTGGTGATACCGTGGCAATTCACAGCCAGTATTTACTGACACGGGTAGGTACAGTCTCTTCCCGCGAAGTAGCAGTGGCCCTGGGGCCCCCAACTCTCATCAGCGAGGGGGTTGTTTTGCCTTAACTGTCACTCTGCATATATGTAATTTCCCAGAGTCTCTGGCATCTGTTCCTAACAGCCCAGGCATTCTTGTTTTTAGCAGAACAAAATGTTATGCCTACGGACTAGCCACTGTCAGAACCAGTTACCTTCTGATTGTCTCTCTTCTTAATGCACCTGTGGATGCTGTTTGCAGATAACAGTCAAAAGCCATCTCACTTTCTCCTTGTTTTCCACAGTTCCAGGCAATCTTGGGACTCCCATATTTTGCTTCTTCCTCTCAGCACAACAGTCAAATATATTTTGATTGCCTTTACTTCTGGAACCATGGGACTGTCAGAGCTCACTGCGTGCTCCAGCTGCTTCAGGATGATTGGCTCCGGCCTTTGCTATTTAGATTGCTCGCTATATCAGGAAGAGTTTATGCATTCCTGGCTCATACTTACTGGATTCAGCCTCCTTAGGTGAAACAACTTCAGGAGGAGCTTCGCTTCTTCACACTTCTTGTTATAGCTAATGGGGAAGGAGAGAGGAAAATGGGAGCTGTTCTCTGGAATTGCCTCTCCCTCATTCTCCCCTCTTCATTAGCTGTAGGAGGACACAAGGAATGTAATGAGGTAGGGTTCCTCCTAGAGGGGTCTCAAAGGACTGAAATGGAGCTGGGCCTCCATTCTGAGCTGTGAGCAATACAGATTTAGAGGGTTTTCTGTTTTTTGGTGGAACTTCTCTTCAGCTGAGCAATTGTAACAGGAAACTGACTGACACAGTTGAACACCTTGCTGCATCAACATTTCATTAAAAAAATAAGCCTCATTGGTCAATAGAATCACTTAGGGATGGGGAGGATTAGAGGTGTTTTTTCAGTTTCTCAGCAGCAGTCAGATCTTTCCCAATGAAAAACTTGTAAGTCATGGTGAACACAAGGTGCACAGGGTCTATTATCTTAGCAAGCATATTACAAGATTCAGTTAGACTAGGCAACATATCAGACCTAGCATTTAAAAAAAATAATGAAAGGTTTTCCTTGGGTAGACATAAATTCAAAGGACTATGCATTCCCTATAGCAGAGAGGTCTAAGACTCAATTATGCTGAAATTCTGCTTTTATCCATGATGTCTTAAGAGAGCAGGAAGCTGGCATAGGGAACCTCCTCGTGCCTTCCCAATACAGAAGAACAATTGAAGAGTAGAGACATACATCTCACTAGCTGTATGCACATGAGGACACTGCAAAACCAGAACACTAAATGTTGGTAAATTGTTGTATTTTCTAAAACAAGTAACAAACATCACACATGCTTCATTGTAGATTTCCCACATGGTCAAAGAAGCATATTCTCCTATCCCAATGGATGTGGCACTGAACTCTGCAGCCTGTTGGGCTAAAGGAACAGCTTTTTTGTAGCTGCCTTCTTGGAGACACTTGCACAGGGACAAGAGCAAGCCTTCACTTTGTACCTCTCACTCTGGGTTGAAGAAACTGCCTCCTGTGAGCAGTGTCTCTGTGACAGTGTCAGGCAAGAACCTTCCTGTTTGCTCTCACGTTATCTGGCACGTTTCAGAAGAGCTCTCTTTTCAGGGTTGTTATCCTGCAGCTGATGCCTCTCTGGCTCATGAATGCTGAATGTTGTACCATAATCAAATTCTCATAGGTAATTTGAGGCAATAAGCAGCTTTCTCTTCTGTGGTTAAATACCACAGTCAACAAGGTACACATTAGAGCTCTGGCAATTCATTTGCTGCTGTGNCAAATATTATTTTTTATCTTTTTATCAACAGCTATAATTCCAAAAATCTTCCTTGCTTCTGATTGTACTTTCCTCTATTATTGTTCTTTACAAGAGTTTCCCATGGGTAGTGTTTTGCAGGAGCTCTTACATATGAGTTGGACAGTGCATTGCAAAAAATAAGTGTTGGAGAATGCTGAGAAGGAGAGAAGATCAAGAAAGAGTAACAATTTTTTTTTTTACTGAAGAGGCTTAAATCAGCAAACATATTTACGGAATTAACATGGAACCTTACCTGAATCCTACTAAACATCTACACACAATACTTCTCAGTTCTGTGTTGCTCACTAAAGACAGACGATTGACAATTATATCTCAATATAGTTGAATATTCCACTTTACCTATTAGTGCACTTGTGGCGGCTACAGCAGCTGGCTGCCAGACGCCCACCCAGCTGCTCGCTCACTCCCCTTTCCCAACAGAGAAAATGAGATGGAAAAGCTTGTGGGTCACAGAGTTCTCTTGCCAATTACTGTCATGGGCAAAAGAGACTCCACCTCAGAAAATTTAATTTGTTGCCAATTAAATAAAGTTGGGTTGACAAATAAAACAAAAAAGCACCAAAGCACCCTCTCATGTTTCCAGGCTGAACCTTGCTCTTCACTCCCAACTTCTCTACCACCTCCTCTATACTGTGCAAAGAAATGGGGGGCTGCAGTCATAACAGCTCCTCACTGCCACTCCTTCCTCCTCATGCTGCTTCCCTGCTCCAGCCTGGGGCATTCCCACTAGCTGCAGGCCTTCAGGATAAACCTGCCCCACTGTGGGTTCCCCATGGGCTGCAGCTTTCCCACAAGGCATGTCCACCTGTCCCACTGGGTTCTGCCCTAGGGCTGCTGGTGCTTCTCTGCCAGCACTGATACACCTGCACCCAGTACAGTGTTTACAAATGTTCCCCCCTAGATACAAAATAAATGTGTACAGTGTGCATGTATATCATATATATGGCTTAATTAAGTGACTCCAAAAGAGCAGTTTTTCCTCTGTAAACCCTGTGTTTGCTTAGGGAGCAAAGAGCTGCTATTTCCCTCTTTCTCACCTGTCCTCCTCTGAGTGATCCTTGGCCAGACCCTGGCTCTCACCAACGGGGCACCAGAGCAATCATGTCCCTTTCACTGTGCAATCACTGTGGAAGAGGCCTCTTGAAGCAGCACTAGAGCTAGGAGCTAAATCAGGATGAAGTACCCTCCTTCTTTTTACTGACTACTTAGGTAGCTCATCTAGGGATTATTTGATCCACTACAGACAGTTGCGTAAATCAGATTTTGGGCTATGAGTTGTTATTTAAGACTGTATGATCTCTGGAAACTGTGAGTGGAACATTGGTATTTCTGCACTAACTCTCCTATCAACACTCTGTACTCCCAGATTGTTATTTTTATCTACAGTTTAGCTCCATGCTATTTTGAGATAGAAGAAAATATATTAGCTTATCCAGCATACTTCCTATAAATGTGCCACTGCTCCCTGAAGTATCTTGTGTAGGATTTTTTTTCTCTTTAAACATACACAGAACAGAAGCATTTCTGATTGAGAAACTTGCAGCGTGTTTAATGGTTTTGGTGAGATGTATTTTTTTCTGGGCCACATGGCTGGAAACTCTTTTATGCACAATGTCCTTGTGCTTATGGCAAACCTAAACGTCTGGTGAGATGCCATCCACATCAAGCTCTGGGTTCCTGCATTCCTAGCTGCTTATGTTGGGATCAATTCAGAGAAGACAGCAGCTCGCTGCACACCTGGGTTTCCTTCCCAGCCTCGTTCACATCTGCACTCATTCTTCTGGCATTGAGGCAGAGCAGCAAAGGGCCACAGCAAATGAGAGGCATCGCAGTGTCCTGAGCTTAAAGTAGCCCGGGTGGATTTCAGTTCCAGCCCTTTACATCCCATTTAAAAGCATTTATCTGATAAGCTTTTTGAGGACAAGACCTATCCCTTTTCATGCTCATGATGTCTTGAAGGGTGAAGGGGGCACCTGAAAGTTGAAAAATACCGTGTTTTCTTAACGCACAAATAAGATGATAATTTTTTTCTTAGAATCATCAGTTTTCCTTCTTTTTTTCAGTTAAGAAATGCAAACAAGAATTAAGGTTAACAATATCTGCTTGAGAACCGAGAGTGCTGATGTGCAGCATGCTCTTATTTTTCATGCTTAAACTGCTGTAATTCTCTTTTAACTGGTCTTCCCACCAGGCAAATTTAACGCCTTCAAGCTGCACAAAACTATGCAGCTCATCTTCCCATTGGGAGTAAGCCAAATCTACATATTTTTTCTTCATGGCAGTGAAGTTCTGCAGTTATTTCAAAATGTTATCACTCACATTCTTTAAAGTTCTCTGTGATCTGTCTTCAGGACCTGCTGATAGTATATTCCCTACAGTTCAAGCAAAAAGAACCACTCAAATATCCTCAGACTTAATCAGAAAGACTTGTCAAAACTTCCTCATTTGATACACAGACACAGGAATATTTTTTAAACCATATAATATTTGACATTCGATTTCCTCTTTGCATTCCACACTCAGATGAAAGGAATTTTTTATTATTGTTATTTAGCCTTGAGTGTTTTATCTTATAAGTGGCCTAACACATATTTGTTAATGGGGTTTAAAACGTACTTGAGGGCTGAGAATCTTTAGCCCAGATTAAATTCTTATGGCTTGATGGGGTTTTTAAGGGAGACACTGACACAATCTTAACTTGGTGGCACAAATAAGCCTCTTATATCTTTTCCCCTGCAAAAGTCAATTTGGTACTTGTGAAAACATGCTGGATCAAAACCATGAAAATTCTGCCCTCTCTTTATTCACAGGGAGCAGCCAGCTACGAGAACTAACACTTTGGTATTTCTCAAACTGCCTCAATAATCTGTTTTATTTCTGGTTTGGAAGGACCAACTAGATGCCTTTCATAAGAGATTAATTCCACCTCTGTGCCCAGTCTGTCTTTGGCTTCTACGTTGAGGCTTATGTGAAGAATGCCAAATGCAATGATGGGATTTTTTTGATGGTACAGACATCTGTCAACTAGAAATTAGGCTAGAACCACCATTCATTTTGCGTAGGCCACCCAAAGGTAATAACTCTCAGTTAGTATTTATTTTAAATACATTTGAACCCTTGGCCTCTGTGATGAGTCCTCATACCAAATCCCAACCCACTAAGGTGTCTATTCAGTCATCTGTAAAAAGAGACAGAGTGCCTATTTTTAACCATGATATTGATGTCATGTGTAATGTAGGGGTATATTTTATGTGTAAACAGTGGATACAGATGTCTTGGAAATACTGGAAGCTTAGACTACAGTCAGGAGCCTTCAGAGGTTAAGCAACTTCACTCTTACATCCGGCAAACAGATAAATCACTACAGCAGATGAAATGACTCCACTACTGCCTGTGTGTACCTAATGAGATGGACTCGTTTTAAACAAGTTGATCAAAATAGTGACCCCGTGGATCATCCTTATGGATGGATCTGAGCTTTTGCAGAAGTCTACAACATGTTTTCTCTAGTACTGAGGTTGGCAGAAGTGCTGTCTGGTTCCTTTCTCCTTCCTCACTGCTTTTGCTCCTGCCTACCCACCAACACCAGTGTCTGCCTGTCCTGCAGGGACTACTGACACCTCTCTTATGGTTACATTACAGGTATAATTATCTAAATGATCTGCATTAAAACTCACTATTTTTATATAGTGAAATAGACTTTAAAAACACCGCAACAACCCTCCCTCCCCCGTTTTTTGTGTTTTGGTTAAACCACCAAATTATTTTTTTGCTGTGATTTACATTACAAAGGGGAAGTGGGGTGGGAATGATGCAGGAATGGAGTATCAGTGAAAAAAGAAAGGGAGGAAATATCTTAAATGAAGAAGTTCAATTTCAAAGGTGAACCTTTCTAATGAAGATAATATACAACATCTCTGGTGTCCTTTATGTCGTCTCCTGAGACAAGTGTGAAGCCACCTAAAGTAAATAATGAGGCAAAAGATATGAACAGATGCTAAGTAAAGCCCTGTAAAATTTGAAAGTTCCTTTCTGTAAGAATTATGAGCTGAGACATTTTTGTCCTAAATTATAACATAATTTTCCAAAATATAATTTTGAAGATGAAGAGTGTGAAATAAAATACAATCTTTAAAGACACTTTTAGAAAGTCTGGAAAGACCTGTTTTATAGTGCTTGAATGTTTTATTCCAATCTTCACTTTTAAACTGGACTAAAAAAATATTATAATTAAAAGAAGCACCATGCTAAAAATGTTCAAAGGCTTCAAAATAAAATGTTTTGATACCATTAAATGAGTCATTCACTGGCCCTCCTTCCTATTTTGTCATAATTGACATATTCCCACAGAGATTGTTTTGTTCTGATGAAATAACATTTTGTGACAGGAAATGTTGTGGAAAAAAAGTTTTTGACCAACTCTAGCACTGAGAAAAAACTCCATTAATATTTAAGGTTCACTTTTAATTTTCAGTCCACCCGATCTATCTTTTTTTTGTCCATTTATTGTCCATAGTTATTTTTAAATAACTCATTTATTATTAAACAAGTACTTTGAGAAAAGAAAAAACTCCTGCACTTTAATTTAATTAGCCTTGCCTTTTTTTCCCCCAGCCCATTACTGACTTTCATAATGTTGCATTTAAAAATGATTTTTAAAAGCAACTGGATGTGAATGTCCAACTCTTTTATTTTTTAATTGAGAAATACCACAGCACCAGTTCCAGTACCTCATGCAGCACTCACTGGGATGACTTTCCTTTATGCAAATGAGATAGGTTTTGGCTTGAGCTCCTGTGGGAAAACCACTGACTAGACAGGAGGTAAAACCTTGTGTCACATAATGGTGTAATAGATCAGGTATTACCCACAGTTTTCCTTCCTACGTGTAAGAGACAGCAGAAAACTAAGTTAATGGTCCCTGGGGCCCATTGTGGAACACTCAATTAGCAGGGATGAGCAAAGCTTTGAATGCATTAGCTTCATACACACAAGCATTTGCCCCTGCCTGCTGTCTCTTGGCTGCCCTGGAGTTTTACACAGTCATGGGCATCCTCCTTCCATCCTCTTTGACCACCTGACCCATCCTACCAGGAGGCTGCTCACTCGTGGATAGAAGGGCCTACACAGCCTTTCTGTGTGGAAAAACTGAGCTCACTTGAGCCGAGGACAACTTCCACTGACTGTGTATCTGACTAAAGCGTGTTAATTAGGGTTGTCTGTGTCACTTTCTAGGAAAAAAGATGACATTTTACAGGTGGGTTAAACAAGTCGAGTTCTAAACCATGCATAGTTCTATGTTCATGAACACTGCTTTAAAGGAAGAAATCAGAGGAAGCCGCTTGGCCAAACTGCATTTTGAAAGGTGAGGGATGTACACCTAGATGTGGGATGTACATTGTTCATCCAGTTCTTGTCAGAAGCCCTGAGAAAGCTCTGAGTGCTCTTCCAGAGTTACTCTTCCATGCACATGGGTGAACAGGCTGACTGTGGCCAGAACTGATACAGTATTTCTAGTGCTACATTCTCCCAGTGTTGGACAGAGATCCCAGACTTGATGGAGGAAGATCATAGAGGACTGCCCCATTCTGGTCACAGAATCTCCTAATATTATTTGCAGTTGTAGGGGAAAGGAAGGAGAATGACGCTGATGGTGCTGTTTCCTTGGAAGTGAAGCACAAAGTAAATTGTATGCTACTTGATCTCTGAGTTACTGTTCTGTTGCAAGATGGAAGTAAAAAAACCCTTTAGCTATTATTTCAATGTCATGGAGTTCATTTTCCAGAATAAAAAGTCAAGTTGTTTTACACAGACATTACAATGGAGTGTTTCATCTTTGCCCTGGGAAAAACAGTCTTGGATTTGCCCAAATAATGTCCAGCATCCGGTGGTTTTTCTGTGGCATCTGAAAGTATCGGAGGTAACTATTCACTATCCGTGCTAACATGTGAGGGAAAATGGGAGTGTGATAGCTTAGATAAACCTATTCCCCAGACAGTTTAGTGTAAGTAAGGTTTCAGAGGCATACAGTGATGCAACAAGAGAAACAAGAAAGGAGAGTGATGCTGCCATGGAGGATAGAGATCTTTAGACTACCAATGATGTAAGCAGGTTAGTCCACTTGGTCTGCCAATTAATATTGCTTCCAGACCAAGCATGCTGGGCGGACACAACTAGAGCTTGGAGCATACACTATCTGGAATGGAAATAATGCCTCCTTAGACAATTCATAGGGAATGGACAGAACAAATGACTCTTTTTCCCCCCCCCCTTCTTTTTGTCAGAAAGAATCCTTAGACAACACTGCCAAATCCACTTCTCTGGAAGTTTTGAAAGATCTGTGGTACATTTTGTACTGCCAGTCAGCATGAGCTGATATGAAAATAATCTCTTCCTTTCCTCTTATGTTTTGAGGCTGATTTGGTAGTGTTCAAGGCCAGGTTGGATGGAGCTCTGAGCAACGCAGTCTAGTGAAAAGTGTCCCTGCCCACAGCAGGGGAATTGGGACTAGATGATCTTTAAGGTCCCTTCCAACATGAATCATTCTATGATTCCATGGTTTTATCAATGATTATTAGATTTTAGCTCCTTGCACTGGCCCCATATCTATGGGAAGTTATAAGAAATACTATGAGGCATGTAAATGTAGAAAAAACTTGCAGACAGGCATAATTTTCTGAAATGTCCTTAAATGGCAGGCATAAATAAGGTTATCAGATGTCGATCTGATTTGTAGAAGAGCTGTGCAAACACGAACTGTGTTGACAAATCAGACATTTAAATCAGACATTTGCTTCCACACCTTACTGTGCCGGCATAATAGAGGACCATTTAAAAACCTGCTTCAAGTGGCATGGTAATAAAGAAGGTACATTGGAAATGTAATACTTTTTCAGTCATTTAAAAATATTTTTCAATAGATCTGTCTTTAAATGGGTTCTATGTAACTTCCACTTCTCTTGGGCTGATTAGCTCTAGAAGGACTGCTAATCAACAAAATCCTGACTCTTGCAGTTTATATCGCATCCACTGGTATTGGTAAGGACTTGTGTATTCTTCCTTTTTTAAAATGCCAGGTAAATCTTGGGACAAAATCTAACACTTTTGTAGCTTTTTTGACTGGAGGTAGGCAATACACAAACATGTTTCTGTAGGGCTCATTTTGGAAATGCTCTCAATAGACTGAATCAAGAAAATCTATAATCAACTAGGAATCTTTTCAGCAGCTTACTCCCCTTGTTTAAATATTTCTGTGAAGAACTGCAATTAAAGATGATATTTGCATTATAATATATACATGTGGCTTTTCATATAGGTGGTACTCTTCAAACTTTGCTCAAACTCTTGTGACTTGGTTGTACTTGGATCTGTGTTTTCTTTCTTGAGAAGTCCAAATATGATTTTCCATCTAGCCCCAGAAATCACTTGAACCCTTCTGCCTTACAATATGGAATGACAGTGTTCTTTAATACAAAATCTTGTAGGAATCCTAAAATAAAAGAACAAATATTTTCCTGCCTGCCTTTATAAAACTTACAAAAAGTGTTGAGGACTACTCAGCTGATCTTGGAAAAGCTCAAGCCCTCTTACAACCTTCTGTTTTAAAGAATTGCCTAGACACTATGGGTAAATGTCTGCAGACAACTTTCTTTTAAAATTATTCTATTAAGCAACAAGCATAATATCGATAGCTGACTGATTTATGTAGTGCCATTTCCTCACTTCCTAGTGCACCATTGATTTCAAATTACAACACACACTGCATCCTTTACCAAAATGCAGCCCTTTCTGGAGAGAAAACTGGTCCCTCCTTAGCTGGCTGCAGGGCACCAGAAAAAAATGCTAGGACAGGAAACTGGAGGGGAATGTGATAGGGCAGACTTATTTGTCTGCTGAGAGCATAAACGTGACTGTCACCAGCCCTGTGCAAAACAGAAACAAACTGGAGTAAACTCGAGTTGCAGAGGGACAGGGACGGTGTTCATTGTTCCTGGCTCCTGCCCTCTGTGTTTCAGCATTAATGCCCAGCACTCACTCGTCTCCCAGCGCTGTCCATCTCCTTCCTGGGGAGCTGGTGGGAGAAGTCAAGACTCCTCACTTCCCAAAATTGTCTTGCCCCTTCACTTTCTAGCCCAGGCACATCAGGTTCATCACTGTTCAGCCTGCAGCCACAACAAGGTCATGCAGCATCCTGTACCTGTCTGCACTTTGCTGGAAAGAGCCCCAAGGAAACTGCCTCACCTACGTCCACTTACACAGACCAGAAAGTCCCAACACTTTGGCCATCCGTGGTGTTGCAGTCTATCCAGACCCTGTCTGGTCACCAGGAATGCAAATCCCTGACTCTGTTACAGCTCTTCCAAATAGGGAATCCTCTGCACAAACCAGTAAATGAAATCTGGTGTGCTAGACCTCAGCTTGTGACCTTGTAGTTGCTAATGGTGTTGCAGTCTTTGTCCTATAGTCATCTTGCTTCAAATAAATAATATGTGGAGAGGTGAAAACCATTAGTTTTATACTGTTAGTAGTTTATTTAACAAATGACTGGCCTTGGAGAAAGATTAGGAAAACAGGCTCCTGTTCAATATTACCTGCCATTCTGTAATTCACAATTATAATAAGAAAGGCAGAGCTTTCAGACTAAAACCACATTGATAATTCTATAATTTCATATAGAAGACTAATGTGTACAAAGTCATGACACAAGCAATAAATACAGAAAACACAGGTAGTTTGATTGCAAATACTCCTGAAAAGGGGAGTGAGTAGGAAGAAGAAAGTCCAGGAAGGAAAATCTCAGATGATGCTGCCTTTCAACTGGCTCTTCCTCAGTCTCCAGATTTTCCCAAATTTGTCACAAACAGGAAAGCACTGATGTTCTAAGATGTGATCCTGATAACTTCAATAAATCATCTCTTTAAGGCTGAAGGTACAACTGGTATGTTCCATAAACAGCAAATAGTAGTTTTAGATGTAGAACATGTGTTGACTGAGAATATCAAACAATCTTCCTGCCACTGCTGTGCCTAGTTAGCATGAATCAGATAATCAGATCGTTATTAATAAAATCTAATGAACAGTCATAATTTAATTTTTGTCACATATCCCTTTGTTAAAAAGAGAAAATGATCAGAATAAATTAATAATGTATGTATTTATAAGAAACATGCTATTCATCTGTATGTGTGTGTGTGTGCACGTGTGTATGTACACATTCTGACACAATATGCATTTTGACATACCTGTAGCCCAGGAAAAGAAAAAGATAAAATTTACCTTTGGTTATGGCAGTATTTATTCAGTTATTAGATGACTTATGGAGATAATTAAATAAGAATGTTAAAAAAATAAAAATAAATTCCTGCATTTTGTACCTGAATAAGGAAAAGTCAGTGATGAATAATTACACCCTGATCTTCAGGAACAGCCAGATAATAGAGCATACCAGACTGAGCTGGAATGATGTGGATCACTGTTTTCCCTTAAAATGAACAACAGAGTTGTGACATAGAGCATTATGCTCTGCTATAATTAATATGAGACTAAGAAAAACCAATAATACACTTTTTTTAGTATTGAATTGCTTTTTATGGAGCATGGTTGAAATATTCCTTCTAATGCATAGTACTCTTCAGTCCAAATAATTGCCTAAGATTGCTAAAATGATCTCCACTAATGTTAGTATCACTTTTTCTCTGCTTTGAGCATATCTGGCAAATGAAATTTTGTTTGCAACACCCATAGTACTGTGAGAGAAACAAGAGGTAGGAGAAAGCTGCTAATTCCACCTCATCTCAGTTCCTGTGGGTGTAAATTGTATGGCAAATGAGTCAAATATGGCTGTGACTTGGCAAAGACAGTATCTTTCAGACTGCAGAAGCAAGCATGGCAGTCACTCTGTTTTTTTGCTTTATCTGTAGATAGTGTTCACAAAAGAGCACCCTAATTTAGCTCACTAGAAGGTATAACCACTGTGCATTACTTCAACACAGATACACAGACACAGAGACACAGATACATTTATGGCTGTCAGTATCTGCAAAAGGCCAGGACTCCTGTAAACTATTATTAGCAGGGATCGGAGCAACCTAAATTGACAAAACTACCTAAATGACAAAAAAAGTCTTTGTACAAAGATTCTGCTGGGCAGAAGGACAATTTTTACTGTGTTACAGTAGCATTGTTTAGGCTTCCATTGTCATCAGTCTGTATGGTTGTAAGCTGTTGCACGTGCTTTATTCTTTTCAGGCTCAAAGAAACTTTTTCAGAAGGAAAGATCAGGTCTGTATAAGAGCTTCAGATTGGAAACTCCAGGGCCTATTCTGCAACCCACTTGGGCTTAAATAACAACAAGGCAGATTCAGATTAGATTTTTTGAAAATATGTCTAGTAGCAAAGATTGGAACTGGTTTTCCTGCGGAAGGAATTGTCAACACTGGAGGTTTTTCAAGAAGCAGTAAGAGAGACTTCTGCCAAGGATGGAACAGACAGATATATGAGAGAACTTCTTGAGGTTTCTTTCAGGCCAATTTTCTCCAGTTCTGTTGCATTAAAGCAGCATCATGTCAACAGAAAACAATCAGACAGAAGACTGATAAACATTAAAAGGAAACATCTCACAGGAGTTCATTATGCACATCACTAACCACTTCAATTACGCATTAATTTATAATTGATAAAAAAAGGGTATTATATCTCAGTATCTTTCTGACAGAGAGCTATATAAAATGACTCCAAGAGTAAAATAAATGTATAACTAGAGTTCTTTTTTTTCTCTGCACAGATAAAGCATCTCATCATTATCAATTAAAGAACTAGGGAAGTCTTTGAAAAGATGACTTGTTTGCTTAAAGTACGTGAAGGTCATATTCACCCTGTAATAGTTGATGAAGAGTAGTCATTTGTTATTTTTAAGCAGGCTGTCATTTAGCCATTATGAAGATGAATAACATTTGTTATTACCTAATAATCCTCCTGTTGATTGCAGAGGAAAGACACTTGCAGACACCTTATGTGCCTTGCTTTGGTTTTGTAGATTATTAATGTATTTTGATTAAATCTTGTAAACAAAAAATTATGATCCCAGTTCTCTGGATGTAGTGACTGGCGTGTAATGCAGGATACAAGAACATGTCCAATCCCTAACATTTTGCTCTGCATATGTTATTGGCCTAATACTGATGTAACATAGTAAAAACAAAGTTCATATTTTAATATCAAACAGATTGTCAATGGATCATATGCTGCTCTATTAAGGTTAGTTCTTGGATGCCTGCCTTCCTGAGGAGAGTTAATGAAGCTATAAGTTACCTGTGTGGCTTCATTTGGAGTTAAGCCTAATTATCTGGATCACGGCCACGTTTTGGAAAGTCCGAGCCTCATTTCCAAAGCAGATGGAGTCGCTCAGCAATGACTTCATTTGTATTAATTTGTTACACTGTCTTCTGTTATTCATCTCAGGGAATGTTGCTGCCTTTGCAGTCCAGCAGGAATGGAATATAAAAGTTTCAATTTGGGAATTCTTACTTTATTTTTTAAAATAACCCCATTATCTTCCTCCACAATGACCAGTGCTGAAGTGCAGAGGCAATTAAGTGGGGTTCAACCTGTGGCCGTCACATGCTGCAAGATGGTGACTGTGCCACCAGAGATTTATGAGGCTTTCGCTTCCTGGAACAAGTGAAATGACCAAAACAGTGACCCAGAAGCTTTATCAAGATAACCTATGGACCACTTCACATTGGAGTTCATAAGTAGGTTTTTGATGTCAACCTTACCACAGCAAGAAAATCAAAAGAGGTTAAAAGAGATGGTGAAGGGCACGGGAAGGAAGGTAGTTTTACTGACATTTTGAAATATTTGTCTAAGAGAAAGGTTAAAGTCCTCCATTAGGGCAACTATACCAGGGTTTCTGATTCAATACAGTTGTTTATGCATTGAGCAATGAAATTATATGAAGTAGAGATTGGATGATTCCAGTCATTGCACTACATTTCTGAGGTTAGGAGCAAAATGCAGACTAAAGCCAGGGGAGTTTAAAGGTGTCTGTGGCACAATTACCATGCTGTATCATAGCTGACATATCCTGGCCTGTCCACTTTTTAAATGAGGGCAACACTCAGCACCATTAATCCTTGAAATACTTTACCAATGAGCATTACTATGACCATTTTGTGCCATTTGTGAAGAGCAAAAGGAGCAAGTGCAAATGAAAACAGTGTCAAAGAAAATAAAGACTCTGATTTTGTGTCCTATCACAGCATCTCTCTCTAACAAAATTATTACTTTATTATTACTTTATTTTCTGCAGAAAACATGAGTGCTGGTCTACTTTCCTTATGGTCAGAAAGTGTACAGGTGTATCTGTATGTGGTAAATTGCAGCCAAATAATTCCTTTGTTGTTTTTCTCACTCTGGCCTTCTGGTTGCAACTTCTAGTGATTATTTGTCATTGAAGTGGTATCTGGGATGCTGCCAGGCCACAGGCTGCTGTTACCAGCTCAGGAACCATCTGAGTGATTCCCACCCCGTGCTCTGCCTGATGCCATCAGAGCTACTTTGGTGGCTGTGCTGAGGAGTGAAGGGAAAACTCACCCAAGCAAAGTGCAGCTATCCAGTTTGTCTTTTCCAGGCTATTTCGAAGTTCATGAACACTCTGGGAGCAGAGGGAGTGAGGGCATAGCACTGATATCTAAGGGAAAGGAAAGGCAGGAATAGAAGAAGAACATCCTTTTTATCAGAAAGATTGTTGGTAGAAAGAAAAGGTTAGGTTTCTCTTGGCAGGCTAAAAATTTTGGTTATTAAGCTGTACACTCTGACTTTGGCACAGTAATATGAAACAAAGCATCCAAAAGTATGGAATTGTGGGGTGGGAAGACAAAAGAGGCAGTTGCAGGGAAATTGAGCCCCAAAGTTGTTGCAGTTTCATTTATGACATGAAAGGTCAGTTTTCATTTCTACTCCCTTTTATCAGAAACACCCTCTGCCGGTTGCCACCAAGGATCTCCTGCAGGCCTTTAATCACACAGAAACAGAGTTATAAGCCTCCAGCCCTTTGTGTTTGTGCATCAATAATACTATTCATGTCTCCTGACTATCAAGGTAACAAGCAGAGGGCATTCCTTTGGTCTGGCATCTTCTTTCAGAAATTAAAGCTTTCATTTCTATAGGAAGAAAAAAATCAACCATATGTCTTTCCCTGTTTTTGACACTATTAATTACACACATACACTTCAAATTGTTAACTACTGGAAGTACAAGGCATAGCATGTTTCAAAGTATTCAGAAATGCCCTAGTATGTGGAATAGCAGAAAAATCCCTTTCTGTTCTGAACAGTAGCTAGTCCCAACTGTACAAAATTATAATGCATGTAATGCATTATTTTCCATATTTGAGGCAATAAAGGCCAGATTCCTCAGCTGAAATCAACAGGTTAAATATAAATATAAATATAAGAAAATATAGACTACCAAAAGGCTTTTTGTAAGCCAAGCACAAAAAATGTGGAAGGAGCAAAAGAAACGAAAGAAATGTTGGGTGGTTAAATGGGGAAAGGATTACTGCAAGAGTAAGATCATACATCCTGAAGACCGCTAAAAGTGTCATAGATACAGAAATGAACACAGTTCTCAAATATTACTGGATTTGAAGTAGTTTGGACTTCCGTAGAAACAAACACAGGATGAAATTAGGTAAAATCCATTTTGAATGTTTTAATGAGACTTACACAGTTAGCTTCAACATAGAAATAAATCCTACCTTTATAACAACTTCATTTTACTGAATACTGTACAACCTAGTACACTACTTACAATACATAGCCACTACTTATTTATAGGCTGAGACTTTGTGCAAAGGATGTATAAAGAATTTGTAAAGCATGTTTGCCATATGAACAAAGTCACTGGCCAAGGGACTGATGTCTAAATAAACACAAGATAGTAT
Organism: Daphoenositta chrysoptera; assembly: GCA_013397915.1. Classification (NCBI taxonomy): domain Eukaryota; kingdom Metazoa; phylum Chordata; class Aves; order Passeriformes; genus Daphoenositta; species Daphoenositta chrysoptera. Next base: position 280,290 of record VZRO01005750.1, on the reverse strand, counting down.
CTGAAGAAAGTTTAGGGTTTACTTGGTTATGGGAACAAAGGATGAAGATGAGAGGAATAATAATGTAAAGACAAAAGTTCTAACAAGTTTTAATAAAATTAATAAAGTAAATGTCTACAACTTTGTAGCTTTTTTTTTTTCTGTAATTATATCACAACAATAGATTCATAGGAGACATAAGACAAAGGAGTTAGAAAAACATCTATGTGCTTTTCAATATGGCGTGATCTCCTAGAGTTAGGGTTTTCATGCAGCCAGGTGCATGAAATTTAAGTTTTGCATTTCAGAGTTCCTTAACAGCTATGGACAGGTCAATCAGTATCTGAACTGGAATATCAAATTAATTTATACATTAGTTACCTCATCTAGAGTCTTTCAATTCAGGGCCTTTTCAATGAAAAAGTTTGTTGACTCACTTGCAGTTGTTCAGAGTGAAAGCAAGTAAGTGAATGAATGAGTGAATGGGCCATTTAATGTTATATCTGTTTCAACATTGTCTTAATGGTGCATTTTACTATTTTGCTCAAGATATCCTCAATTTGAAGATAATTTATGCTAAAGGGCAGCCAAACATAGAAACCACTTCAAAAAGGTCAAAACCAACCTAAACATTTCATAGCATTAAAAAATAAATGACTTAATTTACAAATTGTATTAGACTTCTTAGTTATGGATGTTGTCACTTTTTGACATTTTGTAGTAATGAACCAGAGGAAACATTTCCTCAACACAGAAAAACTGTTTCACTGAGTTCAATTGTCAGGAGACTGTCATTCTGCCACTGGCCAAAGCAGGCTTCTATTTCATGTGGACATGAAGTCATTCAGTATTTTTTCTTTTCCAAATGAATAATGGAAGACAGTTCTTAAGGCATGTGAGAACAGATTTTACTAGCTAACACTTTTTATTTTGAGACAAAAATCATCTAATCTGCCCTCAGATATTAGGCATTCCTTGTAATACATTTTCTCCAAGTCTCAAGAAGCAGAATTGAGAAATGTGGATCAGGTAAAGGAGAGTACAAGTAAAATCTTTCATAAATGTGACCTTTGGTGTCAAGGAAATCTGCAGATGGTAGTATTTCAGTATATTATACTGTAATACTGAATTCATATAGCTGCATTGGTTAAGTATTGAATTTAAAGGAGGATTCCTTATTAAAGTTTGAAGTTCAGCAGAAATTTGGCTTACTGTCTTTTAGACAGACTTGTTTCCCCTTACATGGGAATAAAAAGAGTCTGGAGAACTTTTTGTGGTCTTGCCTTTTTTTCCACAGCAGTTTGTGCCAGGGGAAATCTCCACCTCCTTATGTGGCAAAGGCCAGATGGGATGTTGGTGCATGGGTGCTCCAAGTGGGCAACAATTTCCTGCGGGGGTTGCTTGGGAATTGTAACATTATTTTATTTATTACTTTATTTATTTATTTATTCATGAATCAGTGACCTGCTGTAGTTGCAAGGCAAAATTAACATCAATACTCCTACCATCACAAGTAATCTTAGAAGATTAAATTCATCAATGTTCAAACAGAGAGTAAATTTAGAGAGGTGCAGACCAACAGCGTGTTTGCTATTTCTATATGGAAGTCACAGATCCATCTGCTGAGTTCAGCCCTAGTGATCAAATTTAGGTCCAGTGTCTTGTTAACATAATTACATGAGTCTTAAACAAACTAACAGTAAAGCTGTGTATTTATTCCAGATCTGAGGTGTCTGTGAAAATATGATGCCAGTTTTTAAATGCTTTTGCAGAAATCTATTTCTGCAGTAAATGGATAATGCCACAGTTTTTGAACACTTGCTCAGGTAACTAGTTACTTTACTGTCATGTTCTTAGAAAATCAGTATAGCCCAGATGCATTTTCATTTTTGTTTATCTGTTCACCTCAACAGCCAAACAGAAAGCAGTACTGGGGAGAAAGTACAGATCGTGAAAAACTCCTATAATTTTAGAAGATACTCCAGGGAAAAATAAATTGATTCCCTTAATTTTGCCAGAAATGAGTGTAACATAGAAATGAAGACAGGTAATATGTGCTAAATAGCCTTTTAGCTGTTTTTGAATTGTGGAGCTCTTTCCTATGTGTTGTATCACCAAGGGGCATAACCCACATTACATTGAATGAATATTGCCTGAATGATATACATATGTAGATGTACACAGCTCATGGGTATTATTACAGCAGGAACTGTAGAAGAAATCCAGTGCTGTATTATATGGGAAGGCCCTTCCAACTAACTAGGAAACTGGACATAAAAAGATCCTCATTCATGCTTATTTGGAAGTCCTTTGCTCATCTTTCTTCACGCTACTTTCATGGACAAAGCTATTTTGGCATTCATGTTGAATGAAGATCAAAATGAATTAGTTCAGCACCTTTTTGGACATATTCTAGTTACCTGGGGACACAGATTAGCATTGCAGTAGCTCTAAGTGCCAAATGTTGTATTTGCTGTGGGAATACTCAGGTACACAGCAGTTTGCAAGTACATCACTACAGAGTTCTTTCTTGAAACTGCTTACTTGATTATTTCTTATTTTGCGCTTTTATCAGAGTATAGTGCCATTGTTTACATAATTCTACATAACCCATAAGAAGTCAAGAAACTGCAAAAAAGATCCAGTCTAACATCATAAGGCTGGTGTAAAAACAGTGAGAAAAATAGCTATCAGACCAGAACTAAGCTGTCTCATCCAGCCTCTTGTCTGAAGACAACACCCAGTACTAGGTGTTTTAGGAGAAGGCGTGCAATACTTCTGGATTAACATGCTCACAGCTCAGCTTCCTTCCTACCTACCTGTTCTGGCTTTAAGTTGGCACATGCCCTGAAGCATGAGATTGTATTTCTCTAATCTAATGCTATCCTATCTAATACTAGATTATCAGTTTTTAAAACCTCAGGGGAAATTGTGGCTCCCAGAACTGTACTGCAGATAGATGACTTGGTTCAGCAAATATTAGGCACAGAAGAAAGCAGATGGTGTTTGGGATTCTGACATATGAACTTCTGCAAACTGAGCTGGAGTACTTTGAGGAATTATTTTCCAGACTTTCTACTAGAGGCTTCTACCCTCCTGCTGCATCAGATGTATACTGGTGTGCCAGCTGCACCCATTCACTCACTGCTTTCTCAGCCCAAAACTCATTAGCAAAAGCTTGGTCTTCTGAGCTGTTATGTTAGACTGTGAAGTCTTCTGTTTATTGCTCATCCAAGCTTGTAACATGTTGTGGGAGGCAGGTGGAAAACTGGGACACCATCCGTGTAGAACTTGTCTGTAGGAACTCTTCAGCTTCTGTAAATCAGCATGCTTAACAAGGGAGGTCCCAACCCCAAACCCTAATTTGAGATAATTGCTTGAGTTTGTAAGTCATGCCTGAGCAAAATACTGGTGAATTGTGGCTGTTGTATTGCCTGTATGGCACAGATGTGCAGGGAATTACTGTGCTTATGGGTGTGTTATGTCCCAGAGGTAGCACGACTGGAACAGGAGCAGCGATGAAATGTCATCCACAGGTCACCCAACAGCCAGTGTTCTCTCCACCAGTTCTTTGACAGCCCAGTTCTTGGGCACATTTGTATCTCCCACACATGAGGGCTGCTGCCTCTGTGAGTTGTTGCCCTGAGATTACTCAGTGGAGCTGGAGAGGGTCTCAGGGGCAACACCAGCTCAGCCTTGCTCCAGCACTCCAAGTCATAACAGCAACACACTGATGACAGAGCATTGCATACATAAGCAAGACAAGTTCTGAGATATTTGCAGAAAAAGTTCGATAAGAATGTTCCTATTTTGTAATGATTTTCATTTTTCTTTCCAGTCCAGAAAACCTAGGGCTTACCCAGGTCACTAAATATAACTGTGCCTTGTTAATTAGCTGCTCCATTCCTTCTCTATTTTACACATCTTTAAACCTCTATTAATGGCATGTGAGTGCTGGTAATGCCATTGATAGAGATCTGCTTGCAGTGTTTTGGGTGTTTTCTGTCAGTGGTCTAGGCTGGAGTTTTCTCCAGCTGGCTATTGCACATAGGCTGTCTGCCAAGTAGGCTTGGATCATTTCAAAGCCATATTGACTTTAATATAGACAAAACCTGTTGATGATTATGTTTTTCATCAACTAGAGACAGGCACCTTCTGAATTTGTCTCCTAGAGAGGAAAGCGGGTTTTAAAACCCTGACCTGTTGAAGCTACAGTCAACAATCTGCCAAACCACCCCCTAGCACGACTGTGATGGTTATGCTGCCTGTGTTTACTTCTTCTGACAGGTACTTCTTTTCCTAGTGGTTTCCTCGACTCAAAATTAGGGAATTCTTCAGTATGGGAAGTAAAATAGGTGGCCCTGGAGAATGCAATACCTTTATTACTCTGTTTTATTGCCGAAAGTGTATTAGTCATGCTGGCGGAAGCACACAGAAGATATACCCTTCTTTGGGGAACTTATAACTTAACTGAAGACCAGAACAAATAAATATAGGCAAAGGAAGAAGTGGAATACAAGAGGAAGGATACAGCCTAGGTAGACATTTTGATAAATATTTCATAAGCATAGGCTTGAACTTTTCCTGTATCAGTTGGTGAAGATTTATAGATAAGATTATAAAAACATAAGGAATATCTGACTGGGTCAGACCAATGGTCCTTTTAGCCCCAGATTCTGTTTCAGCGGTGGGAATAAATGATGCTACTTAAAGAAAGGAGATGAGCTTGGCCACTTTCTGCAGTCTATATATAAAACCACAGGGTACCACAGTGCTCATCCGCTCTGACCTACATGACATAAAACTACAGAGCCTCGCTGAATTAATTTCTCTTTGAACTAGAAGAAGATGTTGTGCACCTCAGTGACACTCTGCTGCTTAACACCAGCTGTGGATTTACCCAGAGGTCTTTGTGGCTTTGTTTTCTTTTCATTTAACATGTTTGAAATGTTAATATTCTTCCTTTTTTTTTTAATAAGTTATCATCATCAACATCAGCACTTTTTTTTTTGCCTTGCTAGCTTTCACAACCTTGCAATAGAAATAAAGAAAAAGAGCTACCATAAAACTCCATGTATCAAATGACAGAAATTAGTTCTTTGATGGCGAAAGCTGGGAGAGGGAAGGACACAAATTCTGTACACCTGGAACATTTTCTGTTTACATCCCAATGTCCATCATACTTCTTGTATCATAGAATAAAGTCATTCTTCTCTGTCATTCTGGAAGATGGATGTTTCACCCATGAGTCTGTATGCCCACCTTTTATATATTTTATATTTAATTTTTTTTGAATCTGGTGTTTGTCTGTGTCCTTATATCTCTTTGCTTGTGGTTTTGTTTGGTTTTTGTTTTTGCTTTTTTTTTTTGATTTAGTGTTTTATGCCAACACTTACTTCAATACTTATGTGATGGTTTGCCAACAGAAGTACATAATGTTCCATCCTTAGGGAAGTGGTCTGCTTCTACTAACCTCACAGAAAAAGGCTATGCACATCTTAAACAACTCTGAGAACCACGTGCCAGATCCTTGTGTGATGTAAACTGGCTTAGCTCCACTGAAGTAAACGAAGCCTGCCAAATAATGGCAGCTGAGGCACTTAAGACATATCAAATGAAGTGTTACACAGAAATGCACAGAGGCATCACAATCATCCTACAAAAGCGTAATAAACCTCTGAAAGGGTTTTCTGCAGATATCTGTGATTATCTCAGGGAAATGCTTCACCCTGCAGTTTGCAGAACTTCTCTGAAGTTTTCCTTCTTTCTTTTTTGTTTTTATAGTCTGATACTGAATATAGACAGGTAAGACAGAAGGGAGGATATTTGGAACAAATTCCTCCTCAAACTGCAGAGCAAATGAAGGATAACATAACCTTTGCTCTCTCAGAGAGAGCTCTGTGACTTTCCAAAACAGTTGCCTACAATAAACAACTTGGAAAATACTATTTTCTCCCCAGCAAAGTAAATAATGCATTGTGAGAAACTGTTACAGTATTTCAGCTCTGTCATGATTTACTAGATGCAAATCCAAAATATTTATGATTTCCTTGATGGGTTTACATTTCTTTTTTTGATGCTAGGGGAAACACATCCTGTAAATAATATAATTTAAACTGCTGTCCAGCTATATCTGAACATCATTGCTCAGAATTTCCAATAGTCTTTGCACTTTGGATAGATGCTTTTATTTATACTTTGACATGAAGGGGCATATTTCCAAATTTATGTAGTACTTTAAGTTCACCATTATTTTATTTTTACTTTGCAGATTTTCAACATTTACAGTAAATATATCTACTGATTTATTTTAATTATAGAAGTGCTTAGAGGCCATGCAAAGCATAAAGCTATTGTCTAATTACTTGTACACAAAACTGTCAGCTTCCAGTTTATATGGAAACTACTTGAAAGCTTAACTTTGAACAGATACTTAATTAACATGGCAGAGACAGGCAGAGGGGTTTCTCCATGGACCACTTGACAGGAGAGTTGGAGAAGGGGGACCCCGATGGGGACACACACGCCTCAGACACTGAGGCCATCTGCCCCACTCCCTCCATCAAGGAGAGCATCTCAAAGCCTCCAGCAGCTGCCCAGCTGGAATAAGGAGGTTTGATGCCAAAATGCCTTTCAATGGCCAAGGCAATCCAGAGTGCCTTTCTTCCTTTTATTCTAGGCAGTTTAATTAGGAATGTGTATGCATATATGAGGAGCTTTTTCTGTTGTTCTTGTTATTTTACAGGGGAGAAGCACTCTAATGAGATCCTGCTATTAATTTTAGTGTTCATGCCATCCCTGTATTTATGGTTGCTGAATCTGGAACATTTCACCATTCGGATTTCAGCCTTCTGTTCAAAATGAAATAGATGTTGGGGGCTTTGGCTCGGGGTTTACATAATCTCTGCTAACTGTGGAAAAGCTGCTATGACTTCAAGGTGTGGATCTTTGCAGCTGTCTTGCTCACAGGGAGGGTGCACCCAATTGTTGCCTCCTGCCTGGCGCAAAACTGCAATGTATCATCCAGGTCGCAGTGCCATGGTCCCCTGGAGCTGAGCATTACGCGCCGAGTCCTCGTGGAAACCCATTAATAAGCAGTCGGGCCCTCCGCTTAGCTACGAGCCAGGCTGGCACTGAGCTCCAACTCGTTTTCTCTCACACGGTGGCTGTGGAGGCATTCCAGTCACACAATTAATCCACAAAGAGAAAGGCTGCAGAAAGCAGTTGGGGTGCAGGCTCCGAATGAGAGCACTGCAGTATGTTGCTCACTGGTATGCCTGCACATGGGTGGCATCCTAAGGCAGGGCTCCTGGACACAGTGGTGTGACATGAGGATGAGAGGAAGACTGTGGGAGAGTCCTTCAGTCTTCCCTCTCCCTGGGAATGGGTTCAGGGCAGGCTCCAGATGGGTCTGGTGAAGGCCACAACAACCAGCCAGGGAACCACTGGTCACATCCCCCACAACAGCAGGAAAGTGGGTAGGACATGGCAGCTCATATGCTGCCTCTTGGCTCCAGTGGTTCACCAGGGCTGGCAGGTTTATCAGCAGAAACTTCTGACAGTGCAGCAGGGAACAGGAATCTTGGCTTCTAGAGCTGGTCCCTCTTTTAAACTGAGTGTTATCTATGGACAAATGTCTTCTTTGTTGACCGGAGCACAATAAAATTTCTCTAATGAGAATATATTAAGGTTAGCAGATTCCCATCTAGTCAGCCATGCTCAGAAATTGGCTATTAGCTTTTTATTTAGATTTCCTTTGAAAAAAAATGAAAATGCAATACCCCTGTCTAAATACCGGGGCATGAACAAACAAGACATTTTAATAAGTGTGCTAATGTTCTTATTACAAGCCTTTTGGTGCACCCAAACAAAAGCCTTTCCTCACAACTCAATTATTTCCATTTACTCTATCTGCACAAAAAGCCTAGAAAAATAAGAGCTTAGGTGCATTTGGAAAATAGCAATTTTGAGTACTGTCAGATAAAGGTTGGGGGAGTGAGTCTCCAAAGACATTTCATAGATTGTTCCCTCCACAGTCTGTCCCAGCTTTGTTTCTAGACCTCATGCTGTTCGTGAAAGCAGCAATGCCTGTTTTGTTTCTAATGAGAAAAGAAGAGAGAGGGAAGATCTCTGTGACACCCAAGGCTGAGGGGAGCCATGACTGTACGTGCACTCTTTGCTGTGCAGACAGCTGCTCAGCCCAGAAACAAAATGGAAGGCAAAGCAAGATCCGCGTCTCATGACAGCTTTATTGCTTTTCTCCCCTGGAGGCAGTACGACACTTATTGTAGCATTTTTGGGAGACTTTGAAGTTCCTTTACTTCTAATTGCAGAACTCATGCCATTTGGGGAATTTGAAAATAGCCTCTTTTCATCTTTTTCAACAGTGAAATGTTACATGTTAACATTTTATTCTGCACATTATGAATTCAGAGAAACTGAAATGACTGGCATTTCCCTCCACATCTTGCCATGATTTCCTCAGCTAAAAAATGCCTACCCAAACCCAGCCACTGCCATGCTGCCATGAGATGCCTTTTAGAGAAGTGTCTTTGGGAGCCAAACTCCTGCCCCACGAGGGGCAGCCTCACTGCCTCCAGGTGCAGCACAGCATTTGTACCTGCTCCTCCAGACTTCTACCTCTATGTGTGGTCCCTGTGCCATGCGCTCGCAGGATCAAGCTGGGGGATGATGGCTGGAGCTGCCATCCCTGTGCAGGATTTACCACAGAACAAAGCATGGACTGGGTCGTGACAGCTGGTGTGGGATCCCTGGGGCAGGGATGTGCATCTTCTGCCTAATTTGGGCCATAACAGAGCAAAACATGGGCACCAGTAGAATGTAAATAATAAAAGGAATAATAAATTGTGAAATCAAGCCCTGTAATGAAAAAATAAATAATCTAGATAGACTGTCTCAGAGTGTCTATGCCTGATTTATTAGCAATTCTGGCTGACCGTTATTATTATTAGGTGAGCAACCTGCAGTGATTTTTCACCTGATGCTCTGCAAATTAACTACGCTGCAGGATGAATGCAGGAGATTTGTGTTTATTGTTTTATGAAATTATACAGTAGGTAAAAATTCACTTGGAACATCACCACCATCACTTTGCAATTTTACGACCTATAGCGCATCTGACACACAGTAGTACTGCTGCTCAACACAGATGAACAGCAACATCAGTATCACTGGTCATCTGGAGCAGTGAGTAACAGCAACAGGAGCAGAGCCAATGCTTATTTCAGGCTGGCACAGAAATCCACTCACCTGCAGGTTATTCTCATGTTTATTCCACGTGAAAGAGCAGAGGGAGGCTTTAGTTTTTCCAACACGTTATATGCTAATGTTTTCTAGGCCAAAATTCTGGGCCAGGTATCCTAATTATGTACTAATTCCCTCCCACCCTCCCCCATTGCAGCGACAGATGAATCAGTGGCTGTGTTTATTTACCCTCCTCAAAGAGGATGCAACTATGACCCTGAGGAAAAAAATGCATTTGCATATGCAGAAGAAGCTGGTGGCAATTCGCATGCTAGTTTAGCTCTTGCTGTAGTAAATGGCATTACTGCAGAGCCCAAATATTTCTTTTATGTCAGACTCTACTTACTGGTTTCCATTTCCTAGAGTCAATACAGAAATCAATCATGTCAAAAGGAAAATTCAATAAGAAAATCCTTTATGGTATAAGCTTAATTATAGATATGTTTTCCTTTGTAAAAGTTGAAGAAATCCAAGAAACAGAGCCCTTTACACATCTTTCTACACAATATGAATTAGCTATATTTATATGTAAAATATTATGAGTGAACTTTCATTATTCCTTACATAAAAGACCTATGGGAAAAGGCCTGAAAACATTTTGCTCGTGACTAAATCACTGCCGTCTTAACTGTACTGACAGAAAAGGAAAAGCATTGCAAATTAAGTATGATACAGCAATATTTTAACATCTTGATGTCTGTCCTGTAACACATTAATTCAATCATTAAAGCCCACATATTGAAACTTGTTGATAAAAATATTGGGAACTGAGCTGTCTCTGGTGTCCTCAGATCCATAGAAACTCTGTTTTCAGTCTCTTAATTATCTAGCCAACAAACTGGACTTGAGAATTATGTTTCATATGAGTTGTGCTGGGACATACTGCAAGTGTTGGTGGCTTTTATGTAAGGAAGGATGAGGGGTTCACCTAGGGCTGGATTCTAATCTCTTATTATTTTATAAGGGGTTTTTTTTTGTTTCTCAGTAAACTAAGTGTATATAAACTCTTAGTGGAATGAAGCTGAGCATCAGAATCTAGCCCATCTTGAGATACATATTTTATATGATGCTAAGATAATTTCTTTGGGAGAATTTGGGTCTCAAGAAAAAGAAACGAAAAATTAAGCAACACTATGCTGCATAAGAGTGGAATGACAGATTTTGAGGGTGGAAACAAAGTCTTTACAACAGATCTAGATTCAAACCTCATTCCTCCGTGTTTTTAGAAAGATAGAGTCAACTTTGCTTTTGAAAATATTAGAAAGTTTACAATTAATTTAATCTCAAGAACAACATGTATTATATGAATTCGTCTACGCCTTTTTCCCTCCTCTTTTATAACTTTCCCCACCTTTTACCAGGGATATAAGCAGTAACCCTGCACTAAAGAGTTTTCTTCTCACAGCATGTGGATAACAGTGATGAAATATGAACTTAAATCTCCACTCTTTTCCATTGTCCATTGTGAGATTTTATGTGGGATCGCTAGTTCAGTGCAAAAGCATGCTCTTCCTATTCACTGCAGGCACAGTGCAAGATTTTAATATCTTAATTTCAAAACTGCACATCCATCCTAGGAAAAATACAGAATGTGTGTTGTGCCTGCTGTGTGCAGATCTATGCTAGAGGCAGCAAGTTAGACTCAGTAGAACAGGCTCTTAAAATTATAGCTTGTTCCCAGACCAGTGCCTAATTTTCCCTTCCAGCAAACTGTCACTGATGCTCAGCTGCTCTGCAACATCTGCCTCTTCCTTCTTTACTTGCCCAGACACGGGGTGTGAGGTTCCTGCTCCACCCCACCCCAAGGTGTTCAATCAGCAAGGCCTTGGCGGTGATGTAGGAAAAGATATCACAGATTTATTTGGGTGAACCCACTTTTGAGAGCAGGAGCAGAAGGATGGTGAATGCAGCAGCCCTTTGTTATCTTCTCCATTAAGTTACTGTCAGTAAGAAACAGAGCAAAAATCGATGTTTTTTCTTAACAGAAATGGGAAGAACTCAATACCTAATTAATTCCTGCCTTTCAGTTCCTGTAACTGCTAACAATGCTGGATGCAACATTGCCAGCATTTCTTACTGTGTTTTTTTTCTATCTTGTCTCCTACATCACACCACTTACACTGTATTTTTGCTTTATATCCTTAATATATTTAATTTTCTTTATACTCAAGGCTTTCTCACTGGTACATTTCTCAGGAAGTTCCAAAGATAATTTCTTTATCTTTGGATAAAGATTAAGGATAAAACATCACCAAAATTTGTATCAGCTAATCATCACCATGAGGTCATACCAGCTATAACACTATCAGCCACATCTATGGCCAGATGCAAAGTAGCCACCACTATCAGAGAGAACCTTCATAAATAAAGACATCAGGGAATTCTCAAAAGCCAAAGTTGGTGTTGGCCAGATCAGAATAGAAAAGTGTCTCCTACAGGGTATTATCACTAGTATTTTTTCCTCCTGTTTCCATTTTGGTACTGATATATATTGATACATAATGAGCTATTTAAAACTGTTTCCCTTTATCTAAATACATGCCATTTTCAGCTCAAAAGTGCCATACAATTTTAGTAATTCATCTATTGAACTCCAGAGAGTAATGTTTGAGGGTCTATTGAAAACCCGTTAACTTCATCAATGTCATTCTGGGTCCTGTACTGTGAGCCGGTGACTTACAACAATGTTTTTGTGGCTCTACTGAAAACAAAGAAAGAAACAAACACTTCTTTGTGCTTGAAACACAGTGGTAAATGTTGTATTTCTTGATATGGATGGGACTGGTTTTCTTTGGACTAAAATGAAGTAACTTCCTCTAATAATCTTTGATTGATTGTTGCTTAGTTTTTAATACTTGAAGTATACTAGAGACGCTTAATCAGTTTTTTAGATAAACTACGCTGACTGGTGTGTCTAGATTATGAGAGAGATGCTTGAAAAATAGAATTTTATATGTTCACACACAATCACCCTGAAAACAAAACTGAATTTGTGCATTTGCATATTACTGAATAAGATAGTACCGTGACAACCAATTTAAGAGCTCTGGAGAGAGTGCTCTGGAGAAAGTTTGATCTCATCAAAATCCAGTAAGAAGCTTCCTGAAACTAAAAAAGAACAAAAAAAGAAAAGAAAAGGAACATTGTATGATGGAAGAGCAAATACTGCTCTTTCAAAAATGATAAACCAGAAATAAGAAGAAAAATACAAAGTTTCATAAGTAACTTCTTGGCTCGATGAGCTGTCTCCTAACATTTGCACAGCTCTGACAACACCTGCTGAAGCAAGCTGGAATGTGACAACAGTCCTGAATGGTACTAACGTGTGCCACATGCCTTCACTAAAGACAATGCATCTGAAGAACTCATTGTAAATCTTCTCTTAAACCTTTGAGAGCAAATATAAAGTAACAGAAAGTTTTTAACTGGAACCACTGAATTATCACTTTCAGAGAATCACTGAAGTGATTTCATTGTTAGGGCTCGAGGTTACTCATTGCCCAAGCAGCAGCTGCTCTACACCATGTAGAATAACCCCAAGCAGTAGGGAGGCTCATATGTGAGCCCTTCCTGCAGGTCACTCCAATGCTTGGATACCATTTCCATCCTGAATCACAATGAAAGGCAAAATAGAGACTAGAAATGGATGTGAGGAACTCTGCAAGTTTTTATCCATTTAAATGTGTCAAGGAACAAGGCTTTTGCATGGAGTGACAACGGTGCTCCTCTGAGTTGTGACAGGTTAGTGCAAATTGTAATTCTAAATCATGCACTCCTATTCTCTTGAATGAGTTGGTCTCTGCCTTGACTACATCTCCTGCACTACATTTTAGTCAAGGGTTACACTGGCTCATTACAGTGGGAAAATGGAATAGAGCAGAGGGAATTGTAGCTGTTCAGTGCAGAGATTAACTGAATTTTCAAGGAATGTATTAATTTGGTTTAAGTATATGGTAGAATCAGGTAACTGAAATTCAATTTCTTTGATTTTCAAAAACTGTTCAGACCTTGTTCAACAGTAAGGTGATGAGGAAAATCACTGGAGGTGAGAGTTCTCAATTCCTCTCAGGCCACACTACAGACAGAATAAATTCAGTAGATTTTTTTTTTCTTGGACTGCTGTCACTAGATTGTGTTCAGGTGGTGTTTTCCTCCATCTGTGCACCTGCCTTTGTTATTCCTTCTTGGATGCTAACACCACCATGCCTCTTCACCTTTCAGGAACTGAGCTGTTTCTTATGACTATGTAAAGACAAGAAACAGTGACTGTAGAGGTTTTGTCTGAGTCATAAACCCTTAGAAAATGTCAATATGTCATCCACATTATTATGTATTTTTGTAAAAATGCTTTGAAAGAAAGAAAGTGCGAAAAAAAAGGAGAAGAATAGATGAAAATTCAGTGATATGAAATAGTTTGGGAGCTGTCTGCATATGCACACAGAAATCTGTAATGGAGCCTAAAAAGCTCATTGCTGTCACAGTAGCAGCAGGAGGCTGAGTTGTGCAACCCCAGCATAGTTACAGTGACACTTGATGCACAGTTGGTCCCTTTCCAATTTGGATGATCAGACTTCAGGGAGGATGGAGCAACCCCCTTCACAGCCTCTCAAAATATGCCATTGTGGAAGCGGTGAGGGAGCCATGGTTGGCACGGAGAAGAAAACAGAAGAGAGAGTTCAGAGGCTGCCTGGCCTTGGCAGCAGAGCGATGGACAAGGTGTGGTGAAGGGGGAAGCAGGATGGAGGGAACCACAGAATGGGTGAGATGGAGAGATGTTTGGAGCTCAAAGACCATAAATAGCTCCAAAATTTCTAGACAAGTTCTTTGTTTTTTGTCTTTTTCTTTTTTTTTTCTTTTCTATTTTTTTTTTTAGGAGGAAAGGCTGATGAAAGAGATGAGCTGACATAAAAATACGTTCTGCAAAAAGCAGCACATTTGCCTATTTCTAAATCACAGGAGTCCTTTTTTACTATTATGTTGATAGGAGTAAAGAATGTTATGGAAAGTGGTATGATTTCTCCTACATCTTAACCGGGTTTTATTTTCTTGGCGTAACTTTATCGATCAGTGCTTCATTCCAAGTAACACAGGCCTTATTTTTTTCAGTCATGAAAGAAAAATTATTTACTTCTTAATTAGTGTGGTGGTATGAATACGAAGCTTGGGTTCCAGGCAATCGTACGGAGCAGGCACGTATGGCTGTACTAGTAAATTAAATATTCCCAGGATTGTGCCTAGGCACTGAACGTGCTTGGGCTACTTGATGTCACAGATTTATGCTGCTAAATTTTCTCTACCTCTAGGGTGTAATGACCACAGATCACCTCTTAGGAATAACTTCTGGTAAATTCTGAGTCCCAAAACTTGGCTGGGAGTAGTTTGAGGGGACTGTATATGGGGCAAAAGCATACAAGGTTGTATCCTAATGTTCAAGAGTACAAATCACTGCTGTTCACTACTCAGAAACAAACCTAGTCAGTATTCTACTAATGTAAACTTAGACTGAGATTAGTTGTCTCCCAGGTCAGGGAAGCAGACTCCACCATTACTGAATGTTTGCACATTTACATAGGTTTAAGTCTATTCAAAATGGGACAAGAATCTGTTATATTCCTCATGCTCTTACCATTCTCTTCCTTCACAGTATGATTCTTGTTGGTGAGATGAATTGCGATTTATTTAATGTGTATGTGAAATAGCAATAGAAGGTAAAACCTTTCCAGTTTACATCTATAAATACAAGAAAACTTATAGGACCCCACTGTTCTGAGTGCTGTGCCAACATATAGTGTGAGACGGTCTGCTGGATATTACACAGAGCTCTCATTTCAAATTTACAGAGACACTGAGCAGCAGGGATGAGGGGGCCATTCAAACAGAATTGATGACTGGAGAAAGACCAAGAAACAAGTTAGTAGAAGAGAATTGGGACAAAGATAACAACTCAAGGGTTACAGTGGATGTCAAGTGGAGGATGAGCCAATGAAATACTATCCCTGCAAACCAGGCACTGGGTTGTTGTTGGAGGAGAGTGGCCACCAGGCTGAGGAAAGCTCTCATTCCCCTCTGCTCAGCATTGATGAGGTTGCCCTGGCGTGCTGCATCCAGTCCTGGGCCTCCTAGCTTGAATGGGAGGGGAGAAACTGGAGATGATCCTGCAGAGAGCTGCCTTGATGAGTGCAAACCATGGACACGTGCACTGCGAGGAGAGGTGGAACGAGCTGGTGCAAAGTCTGGTGAAGAAGAGGGCAAGGAGCAATATGATGGGAGCCTACCTGTGTTTGAAGAGAAGGTGCAAAGATATCTGACTCAAAACTCTTTCAGTCAGGAGATGATATAAGAAGAGGTGGCAGTAACAGATTGTGGACGGGAGGATTGAATTAGGATAATGTTAGAAGACTTTATTCATTAAGAAACTAAGAGGAGAGGAACGGGATAGTAGTAAAGGTTGTTGAATCTCTGCCTGAGAAGGTTTGCAAGGCTTAGCTAGACTAGGCAGTGGCTGACCCAACCTAGTGCTGTTGTCATCAGGCTTTGAGTGAAAATGAGCTGGATGGGCTTGCTGATCTGCAGCCAGCACTGGTGCTTCTGTGAGGGACAACCCATGTTCACCAATGCTGGCCATGAGACTTGTCCAGAAAAAAATAACGTTCACCACAAGTTGTGCAGGAAGGAACATCTACTGTATTCTAACTCAGTGTATGACATTTTTGATAAGAAAGGGGAACTATTCAATATGAATGTGGCACTTAGTGCTATAGTTACTTGACTTGGTGGTGTTTGGGCAAAGGTTTTTGCAGTCTTGGTGATTCTTTGGTTCTATTCACATAATTACTTTCTCTCCCTTGTTTTATGTTCTGCCTCTGCAGACCAGCAGTGTAGTTTACATTTTGAAGAAGTGCATTCTTGTTATTAGTAGAGATGATTTAATTCATGTGCTGGGAAATTTACTTAATCTGCAGTTTAGATACTGAAGGTCATAATATATTTCAGCTATCTTTTCTTTCTTATAAGAGGTATCCAGTTGCAGTTTTTGTCTTTACAGGCATTTTTTTACATTCCTATACGTGAATATGACCTCAATGAGATCCAAATTTTGTCTCTATGCACAGAAAATACTCAAATCTGCTGACAAATATATGTCAGTAGTTTATGATATGCACTGATATTAGAATATATTTGACAAGATTAATCAGAGACCAGCTCATGGAGATATGAGCCAAACTACCCAAGTATGAGTGAAAACCACTCACAGCCAAATTAACTTAATAGAAATGCTGTTGCTAGCACAGCACAGTGCAGTAAAGATAAAATACAGTATCTGGTCAAAGAGGAGAGCACAGCTAAGCATTTCATCCATTAACTGTGCAGCTTCCAGCCCAGTAACGCAGTTAGCAGTGGTTTGTATGTGTGAAGCAATGGTACAACAGCATGGCCCACCACCAAATCTGCAGCCCTGCTGAGCTGGAGCCTTCTGCACCCAGTGCTGAGAACACAACAAGGCATGCCAAAGCTGTTTGATGTTTTCAAACTGGAAACGCACTCCATGAAACTCAGCCTTGGCCTCTTCCCTGCCACCCACTACATTACACTCCCACAAATTCCTACATTACATTCCTGCAAACTCCCAGTCTGTGAACAGCATGTTGCTACACTCTGCATTCCTGCTTGGCTGATACATTCTAAAAAATCCTACATTGCATTTGAGCCCATTTAAAAACCTGCCCAGGTTTAGCCTCCACACTCATTCAAATCAATATTAAAGTTAGAATTGAGAGGGACTTGTTTTATATATTTGTGAAAATACTCTCATTTTCTTCCGAATATTTTGCTTTAAAATAAAAAATCTTAATTTTTAAAATTCTTCAAATGGAAAAATTCCCTCTCCTTCAGCTTTTGGCTGCTGAAAAAATCCTCAGTGTTTAAGGAGTTTCAAAACCTAGTTTAAACTGGTCAACATGTTGTTAACACAGTCTTCACTTCCCCTTAAAAAATAAAAAATAAGAAAATAGGCATTCTATGAAGATGCAAATTGGAAAAGGAATGAGAACATGCCAATTAAAACTATTTCATGAGGCTTAAAATTTTCCCTGGATTAAAAAAGCACAGTGCTAGGCCAACCCTGAGCAGTTCTGTAAGGAGAGAAATATTTTGCTGGTGTTGTATGGTGTTCTGCATGTTTGTTTCATTCTGCTTTGTATGAGCTGTTATACTTTTGTTCTGGTAAATAGTAGTGTTGTTACTGTGAGAGTGTAGCTTTGCTTGGTTCCCCGTGGCAGCAGAGGTTGTGCATTCACCTGAATGTGTGCTCTGTGTCCCCCTGCACCATACTTTCTGAAGCCACTGGGCTGTCAAATCAAGTCGAAACTGCTGTCAAAGATATTAAGCTCCCACAAGTTACATGGAAACAGGTGGCTGGGAGAAGAACGATCCTATTAGCATCCCCACAGAGGGGAAAGTTGCAAGATAACTTCACCTTTTGTTCATCACAAGAATTCAACAAGGCAGAAACACTTGATAGAAAAAAAAGGCTCCTTACATTGAAGAGACATCTTCAAGTGGCACCTTATCAGTTGCTGAGAAACCTGACCATGAGATCTGACACCATGGGAAAGTAGTCTCCACTTTGTTACTGGGTTTCTTATTAAGGAAGGCATTTCTTCCATGGGGTTGCTCTTTGTTTAACCTCTCCCTGCATGTTTGGAAAGTCTGACACATGGAGTAGTGTAACTGCAGCTGTGCACCAAAGATCTTCTGGAAAAAAATGACAACCAAATCCCCAAAGGAATAAATATATTACTCTATGGGAAAGAAGGCAGATCTTGACAGAATCCAGGCAGATACACAGTCAGCTTGTGGAGTGGGCTGAGCAGGCAATTGCCCAGAACAGCAAAACACCCTTGGTGAGAGTGGTCATTGTTGCACTACAAAATAGGCTTGCCCTGCTGCGACAGCCAAGGGTCTTGGTGGGCATGGGGCAGCTCCTCACAGAAACCCATTCTCCCCTCACCCCGGGTGGCAGCAACAGGTGTCACTCCTGGTCCAGCTCTCCAAGCCATTTCCATTCTCCCACCCTCACTTCTCATGGGAGTAGCAGCCTAACCCCAACTTCCTCCCCAGATTCTCCCACACACACCAACATCAAAACTCATCTTTCCCACAGCTCTGAAGAATCTTGAGCTGGCTCAAGATGCACAAGACTACAGCAAACTGGAAATGCCACGAACTCTCTTCTCTTGACAAGCTACACTAAATCTCCTACAAGCCATTTTTAACAATCCTAAAGTCGTGCTAGCTGCTGCACCTGTATTAAAACATAGGCCCTGATCCTATACCACTGACATCAGAGAAAGTTTTGCCACTGGATTGAATGGGGACAGCTTAAAAGTGTATGTATTTAAGACAGATTATGTTTTGCAGCTTTAGTCTATAAATATGTAAACTCTGTGGACATTTAAGTTTATTTCTTACACCTGTTGTAATATTAATACTTAAGCAGCTAAAACTCTTATTATTAGTGTTTTCCACTAGACTGTTTCAAGGTTCATGGCCTGATACTTGTGAAAAGTTGGGTAGAGGTATTGCAGAAAGTTGTCTGCTGAGTGCAAGATTCATTCTGATTATACTTTTAAAGTCCATTCTCATCCTAGAGATGCTACTGGTCCTCCTGGCACTCCAATTTTCTGCACCAGTACCTTCAGCAGAATCAGTCATCTCTGTGAAACTGGAACAAGCTGTGCAACTAAACCCTGTGGGAGAACTGTGCAGTAATGTGGCCTTGGGGAAAAAGTGCAGAGATGAACCAGCCAGGCTTCATCCAGTATAAGTAGCTTGCAAAACAGAGCTTCCTCCTCAAACAGGCAGGAATAAAACAAGATCCCTCAAAATGAGCCTCCCCTTCGCCTCTGCTTTCCCAGGTGTGCACTATACTGGTTTTGGCTGGGGTGGTTTATTTTCTTCACAGTGGCTGATATGGGGCTGTGTTTTAGATTTTTGCTGATCACGGTATTGATAAAACAGGGATGTTTTAGTTATTGCTGACGAGTGCTTACAGGGTCAAGGCCTTTCCTGTGTCTCACCCCAGCAAGGAGATTGGGGGTGCACAAGAAGTTGGAAAGGGACACAGCCAGAAAAGTTGACCCCAACTGATTAAAGGGATATTGGATATCATATCGTGTCATCCTTAGCAATGAAACTAGGGGGAAGGTTGGCCAGGGGGGACTGCTTCTCAGGGACTCACTGAGCATTGATCAGTCAGTTGTGAGCAATAGTTTTCATTTTCATCACTTGCCTTTCTGGGGTTTTATTGCCTCTCTTTGTTGTTTTCCTTTTCATAATTATTATTATTATTATTATTCCAATTATGACATTTTTCATCTCTCAACCCATGGGTTTTCTCATTCTTCCCCTTCCAATTCCCTCCCCACCATTCTGCTCGGGGGTAGTGAGCAAGGGGCCATGTGATGCTTAGTTACTGGCTGGGGTTAAACCATGACAGTTCAGAAAAGTCCTCTCTTATGGCAAGAGGGACTTTTTCCTGCCATGCAGAAGCAGCTGGGGGATGAAGCTGAGGAGAGGGGCTGGCTGGACTCCAGCTGTAAGGAGCAATTACGGAAGTTACGTGAGCACCCAGAGATGTTCCCACAGCTTCATCCAGCCTCTCACTGCCCCAAGCTCTCCATTGCCAGCCTCCCTTGCCCTCCCTGCAAAGAGGTGCTTAATTGTGTTACCTCGTTTTGCCTCTTTGACTGAGAGCTAGACTTGCAGCTGCATTAATTTCTATGCAAGAAGAACATGCCTGATGAAGAAAAGTGTTTGAGAGGACACACCTTTTGGCTAAAACTCAAGCCAGTTAATTTTTAATTCTTTAATGAAGTATTTTGGGGTGAGGGTGACAGTGGCAATGTGCTGGTGTGGGGGAAAGGACTGCTTCACCAGCCATGTATTTGGAATATAATGCTTTATTTCCAACTCCAGGAACAGATATTTGTTTCAAATATAGAAAGACTGATTGTCTTTCCTAATTACAGTATACATCAGAATTATTACAGCTTTGAAATTCGATCTGTGAAGTGTGAAATATTGATAGAATTTGGTGATCTGTTTTCCACTCAGTCTTGCCTTTATGCTTAGCTGCATATGAGATACACAGAAGATATATATTATCAAATAATGCATGTAAGACTGGTTATTAGCAACACCTAATAACACAGTTATTAATAATCCCAAGCAAACTCTGAGTGTGCTAATGTGCAAATGTTACACATCAAATCAGTCATTAAATGCTGTCATGACCACTTTTGTGGAGTTTACTAGTACTGTACTAAAAAATGTATTTTATGGTTTAACCATTTAATTTCTTTTACAGGGAAAAGCTTCTGCTGCCTATTTGCTGCAGAAGAGCAATCAAGATTTAGTTTGCTTTCCTGTATGAAATATAGGCTTTTACTTTTCTCAAAAAAAGTTGTAATCTAAAAGATATAGTTTCCTATCAGGTCACTTGTGTCAGCACACAGAGAGGATGTGAGCAGGCACTTAGTGCCTTGTGACTAACACTCATGCAGCTACAAATTCTCATTTACTAATAAAGGGAGAAAAAGAAAACTACGTCCCCTGCTGTAACTTAAGTGAAGCCAAATTTGTTATTAATTTAATAACATAGCTTGTTTATTTACAGAGAGAATTGCAAAATGCATGATGGCTGAGAGCTGGGGAGATGCTTGCATTCATCTTTGCGAGTGAGAAAAGTGATAACTCATAGCTGCTACAGCCCAGAGTGAGTTATTAGATCACTTCTCAGAGATAAAAGGTTAGACCAGATTGCAGCCATCAGATCTTTTAATGTCTGTGTGTACATTCAACAGTGAACATGAAAAGATAGACTATTTTTTTGCTTCATGCTCTAGCAAACCACTCACCAACTTTTCCACAATTGCCCTTAGTTCTCCCTATATTTTCCACCCAACTTGTGCTGACTTTGCCGCTCAGAGTTTTGTCTTTCACATCTCAACATCTGTATGAACTAGTTATTCAACTGAGTAGAAGATCAACAGCTGTTTTCTTCAGAGACGGATTAATAGCTTGATTTTCAGTGGCACCAGAAGAACATGCATCTAGGGAAACTTCTTATTGGCTTAAGCCTCTTGTTCAGGGAAAGGGTAATTTACAGGAACATTTAGCCTGACCCTTTCACTTTAGCATGACCATTTTATTCCAGCTGCATGGTGGCTCTTGAATAAAGGCAGCAAGCAAAGCTCATCTTGTCACGAGACATGGCGTTTATGAGCAGCCACTAGACTCAGGCAGGACCAAATGGCCTGGCAGGGTACAGATTTGCAGCATCTATATTAAACTGATAAACTCATTTGCTATTCAATCTAAAATAATGGATTTGATTATAGATGTCCAAAAGTAGCATCAATGTTGCACACATTTGCAGTAGTGGTTACTTTGGCTGGCTTGCCACAGGCTGACCAAAGGGTAAAACAAAATCTGCTGCAGCTGTAGATGAAGAACCCCCACCTTTTGTGTAGGCATCACAATGAATTCCACTGAGCTGTCCTGGATCTCAAGTACTCATGATGATCTGACACATTCATAAATGCATTACACAATCAAAAAATCATCTAGTTTTCACTGATTTTACTACTTTGTATTAAATCAGTTGTTTACATGTATTTCTCGGTAATATTTTTGAATTACAAAATCTATCACTGCAGCATGTGCACTGCTGCTTGTAAGTGCAGTCCTGTTATTTACAAGTGTTGTATTTATGGCATTTATTAATATAACCCAGTTGAAACTGATCTCAACTGAATTATGTATACACACAGGTTACTTTCTTACATCATTAGCTTGATTAATATAAGGAAGATTTCCCAGGTTTAAAGAAGGGATTGAGAACATGAACTCCTGATTTACATCTAATGATAATTAACATCATTGGATTGATTGCAGCTGTATTGATTGCTGCTAGTGGACTTTCTAAAACACAGAATGCAGTCCTACAGCTTGTCAGGACTCATAGTGGCTGCGTCCTTAGATTCAGCAGTTAGACAAAATTGGGTGCATCCATTCTTTATTAGAAGAAAGAATCTGCTTTTGAAAACGTTTGTGTATCTATAACAAATAAGCTTTGGTTTCCACTTATGAAGACAGGGTAGTGCTTTACAATAAGGCTTTCCAGGAAAAAAAAAATGTAATATGTACTGTAAACTAAAAAAATAGCATCAGAAGCACATTTCACTTTTCTGCAAGTGATGCATGCATATGTATTTATTTCCCAACAAGGACCTTCAGTCATAAAACTAAAAATACAGTCAGAGATAGAGAGAGGAGAGAACCGTTGAGATTAAAAACTAAACCAAAACACACTGTAAAATGTGATTAGAAGAATGAGGCAGAGTTGACAAGGTTTATTAACTATCAGCCTTCCTGAAACAATACTCCAACCCCAGAGGCTTTTGTCAACATTTCTTATAAAAGGGTGGGGGAGGGGCTCTCATTTTCAGAAATTGCCAACATGCACAACTTCAACAGGAGCTGTAGGTCCTCAGAAAATGAAGTTCATGGTCTAATAGGTTCCAGTTGCCTCTGTTCCTCTCTGCAGGTCATGCTGTAAAATTACAGCATTCATGCATAGCAGCTATAGTGCTCAGAGGAATTGACAGTGGAGCACAAAAGCTGTCCAGGGTTAGGGACCCAGACAGGTTTCTGTAAAGCATAAGATTATCAGCTATCCACAGTGAAAAATGAAAGGCAAGAGGAAATCTTATCTCCAGGATTTGGCATCAGTCAATAAGAAATCTTAAATTGGAATACGAAGACCTAATGATGAGTAAATTGTTAGCGGCCTTATTACACATATACATTCTGGGTAGATTTTTCACACAGGACCAAAGGAACCTATTTCTTCTACCGTGCTTCTGTAGTGCACTATATTGGACCTCGACCCTGCAAGAGTACGAGGGGGCTTTCAAATCAATTTATTTCATATTCTCTGGGAGGAGTTATTGCATCAGTTTTCCCACCATGACATTCTACACAGTGACCAGACTGTTACAGGCCTATCCATTTGAGACTGGTGTTTAGTATAAAAACTTATCCCATAGCCAAAAGAATTAAAAGATTTCTACCCCATAAGAAAATAAAAGAGAGCCTGAGAAAATATAGTTGATGATCTTAAAGATCTTTTCTGACCTAAATGATTCTATGATTATACTTTTGTTTTTGGGAGAGGATTGTTCAGACCTTACCCCTCCTGGATGTAAGGATGTGTGTGTTTTGAGTGGAGCTGAAACAGATGGGAAATTTACAATTGAAAAAAATAGGTTATTTTCTCTTTTTAAAAACTAAAAATTTATAAAATTTTAAAAAATTCCAAAAAAGTTATTGATTTTTTAAGTGTTGAGAGGACTGAATTTTGAGATCAAATGTAGAAATTCCTGTCAGTGATGGATATAATATTTTCTTTTACCAAAAATCAGCCAGTAGCTTGTTGGCTAATGAATACTCTTAGGAGCCAGAACAAACCATTGTTCTTTCTGATTCTGGCTGGAGGTTTGATCTGACGTCCAAGATAAATGCTTGAGTCGCTGGGTTATGGTGCTCTGGTTCTCTGCTCCAGGAGCCTTCACCTGAAAGCTCATGGGAGAGCCACCCCACTTTGTACTGCCAGAAGCCAAAGACCTTGGCTTTCCACAGCCCACGTGCACAGCGCAAGGGATCTTTTCTGGAGCCAGCCTCTGCTTCACTGAGCGTTTCACTAACACGGAACAAAGGAGCCTTGACGCTGCCAAGCAGGAGCTCTTCCCTGCTCGGCAGTCAATAGCCTGACTGCAGGCAGCATCAGTGAGTGACGCATCAGCGAAGAAAGAGGATATTTCTCTTCTCCCACCTGAGAAATAGAAACAATAGATGTTCTTTCCCCGGTATTTCGTGTATTAGGATAAATGCAGTGAAATTCGGAAGATGCTTAGGAAGCTGGCTGGCCACATGTGCAATGAAAATGACTTTTGAAGCCTCAGTGTCACCAAGATGCGTTTATAAAGCACTATGCTGGCCAAGACCATGCCAGAAATCTGTGGTAGCGGTTGCATTGTGTATAAACAAGAACCTGCCAATAAATCAGCAGAGAATCAAGAAAAAAATGGTAATCAGACTGCAAGGTGACCAAACATGTAAGCTAGTCTCTACATTATTCTTTTTTAAAGACCATACTTACCAATATTTCCAAATGATAGGAGCAATACCTCACAGACATTCAGACAGGAGTCTAACGGGAGAGTAGAGCCCCAGTATCCCTGTAACAATTTTCTGCCAACTTAAAATTAAAGGCTCCAATACTATTACTCCTAATTTACTCTAGTGCTAAGATGATCAGGGTTCTAAAAGAAGAAATTGCCATATTATCATAATTGTCAAGAAGAAACTAGAAAAGCAATTGGAAATTTTCCAATGAGACATGCTTGCACCAGAAGTTGTCAATTCTTTGAAACAGAAATATCTCTCAGAAATGCTATGTAATGAGCTACCAATGAGCCAGAGAAATGATTGCTCACAGAAATCAGATGGAAAGCTGTCTGACTTTTTCTTCAAATTGTCTAAATAGTCACTTGGGTGGCCTTGGTTTCTTGGGTTTACAAATGTAGGATGTCCCTTCTGTGGAGAAAGCAACATAAATGTATGGTCATTCTGCTTTCTGCAAAGAGCTTGAAAGTTCTGAGAAGAACACATCTGGGTTTTCTTGAAGCTCACAGCTTCTGGAGAAAGTGTGTTGCTTTATTTTTTCTGGAAACAATGTGAAACTTGGACTTTAGAATGCCTTGTTACTGCAACAAAGAAAAACATCCCATTATAGTTTAGTTCCCAGACTCTTAAATTTTGACATTTTCTGAAGAGTACTTTATGCCCCTAATGACATTTTAAAGTTTAAAATCAGCAAGATCTTACATCTTGCTCTATAAACAAAATGATTTCCCACCTCCTTGCCACATTTTCCCTTGATATCAGGAAACCTCAAGAAATCTCACCAATAATGCCAAATTCAAACACTGGAGTACTTCACTCAGTGTACAGTACATAAATATACCTCCCTTGTGGAGCAAATATATACCAAATAATTGTTTTATATATATGTAAAAAAATTTTATATATGTACATACATACGTGTTTTTATATTATATATATCAGAATGTATACATGTATAAACCTCCATACACAATATACATACACCTCCTGGTATCTAGTATGTACCTCTATTTTTTGGTTGAAATTTATCCTACTGCTGGATTTAGAGGAAGTAATCAAAGAAGGAACAATGCTGTCTAAGGTAGCACAATTTTTCCATCGTTGCAGTCTCAATATTGACAAGAGGAAGGCAATCTTCATAAAGAAGACTTTAGGTAAGCAATTGATGGGTAGATTTGGGGTCCAGACCTCCACCAGAGATAAGACTGGCAGAGATAAGTCTATTTCTCACATGTATTTCACAATCCTATTTAGTGCTTTCGTTTCTCACTCAAGAGAATTCACTTACAAAAACTCTCGGCTGAGACTGTTGCTAAATGAACCAGACAGTGCTGCAGTGCAGGAGTTAATTTCCTCATTTGTGGCTGTAGTCCATCATTCAGGGATTTAAATGTGCATTGTTGAATAGCTGTGATTTGCTATTTAATTTCTGAAGTTGGTGCATATCAGTGTTAGGTAAATTGATCCCTTTATCACCTAATTTGCAGTACCTCAATGAGATATTTTGAGTCTTAATTGATAAATGCTTGAAAATACATTCACGTCCTTCGAAAGGATAGAGTGGGTGATAATATATGATCCCAATGAGTATTTACAGGGACTCAGAATGGCAATCTGTCTTTTGTTGATATTCAGCTGTAATTCGTGTCTGACCTCTGCAAGGTCTCTGCTGAGAGAGATCCCAGGCCACACTCTCTCACTGAGGTTGCAATGTCGGTATGAGGCAGAATATCTGAGCTGCAGCTACAGAGAACTGACATGAGAAAGTGCAGCAATGGAAAACAACACCCCAAAAGCAGCATATTTAAAGCTATCAAACAGCATGGGGCCGAAGAATAGCTGTTTAACAGTGATGATACTCCCAAACATACAAACCCGTATGCAAAAACAGGACTGGGAAGGCTGACAATCAAAACCCTTCATGAGCAGCACCAGATCTGCATAAGTGACCAAGTGATCAGAACAAAGTTGCCCAGTCCCCCTGTCAAGAGCTGTGGAGGAGTCCAAGAGACCAAGAGACAGGTGAGAGATGGTTGTGACTTTCCAGGAGGGAGTAAACAGCTGGCAAAGCAGTTTTGGGGCTGGGAAAGGTTTCCAAAGCCCTCTCTGTAATGGATTGAAACTGGCATTCCCACTGAGGTGTGACTGCAGCCAAAGCGCAATTTTCCAGGATCTTGGACAGAAACAGTATACTAAACTTTAGGTTACATTTTAAAGACCTTTCACATGGTGGGGGCCTTGGTGTTCCTCAAACCTGGAGTGACACTGCTATGAAAGAAGAGGTGGGGAGTCTCCCTAATGTGCGAGAGAAGTACATTAACATAATGTGAAGTGGAAAAGTGAAGCACTGAAAACAGCTTTAGTATGCCAGAAATAAGTGGAACTAGAGGGGATTTTCCTTGTCTGATTTGGATGAGCAGGGTTCTGCAGGAAAAACAGTAGGTGATCCTGCAGTGAAAGACCACCTCAAAGTCCTTGCTCACAGCTATGATATAAGGGAGCACAACCAAAATTCCTCCGTTGTGGAACTTTTTGATGTGAGTGTATGGCCAAGTGATCTCAATTTGCGTTGTGGTTGGGGCCTTTATAATACACCACTTTTGTTCTCTTGTATTTCATTTTATGAAGATGAAAAGAAAGTAACACAAAAAGGCTTTGATACCTGAAAATCTGTCTAAGCATACCAGTTGGGATAATAGGAAAGTGTCTTTTCTTTCCACAGCCTTACTCATGAAAGCCCCAGGATACAGACTAGAAAAATGCAGCACAGCTATTAATGCTCTAATATTCACAAAACAGCGTAAGTTGCTGTTACCTGCTATCCTACACCCATTCATAAGACTGCTCCTTTTCTTTAGCATAAATAAATACCAGAGACTGTATCAGGTGCTCTGCTAACGTGCAGAGCTTCCTTTGTCCAAAACCCAATGACTTTGCACCATGTAGTCCAGGCAACTTCCAGCTGTGGCTCACTGCTTTGAGAAAAGCTCAGGCTCGCCTTGGCAAAGGCATGAAATCCCTCATGTTGGCTAACAACTGAGGAACTCCAGGGGGAAGATATCTTTTATTTCTCTGGGGATCATTTTAATGAACAATAATGTTCTATAGTAAATTACTGACGGAGAACTACCAATTGTGATTTGAACCAATGCCGCTTGACTGACAGCAGCACATGATCACAGTGGGATACTGCTGAGCAGGTTCTGTCTTTGATACTAATGGAGAAGTTTATTTTGTAGTTCAGCCCTGAGACAGTAGCACCTTGTAGATTCTAGTCGGGAGGTAATTACCTTCAAACCTTTGAAATTCTTCATACTCCACCTGTGAGACTGTACTGTGTGCCAGGGAGATACCTGGCAAATCCAGTTACCTAGCAGGGCAGCATCTGGCTGCAGCTGGAGACTGACTTCTGTAGGGAATTCTTTGGGCATAAGGCCTCCCTCAGCAGCACCCTTCCTCAGGTGAGATCTCCCTCCTGCCGTGTGGCCACACATGCCAGGCTCAGCTGGATGATGGATCATACGAAGTTGGGCTAACCTGTCACAAGGGGCACTCTGGGGTGTGTAGCTGGGCACAGGCTCTGATGCTGCACTGCAGTGGGTGAGGTACCAGCCAAACCAGAGGAGTGAGCATGAGGTCACAGAGACCTCCATGGGCTTCAGACAAGTGTGTGAAATTTACATGCTTTTTGGTTAAAGCAGAGGGATAAATTCCAATTTCAAGTAATAGATATCTTTAAAAAATTATTCTAATTTTCATGTGCTTAGAAACAGCAATTGAAAAATTAATAGGCCTATTCACACAGGAGGGAAGATGTATCTTTTTCCCAAGAATGAAATTCTTTTGGCAAAGGTTCTCATTTCTACATATGCCTATGGTATGTCTCCTATACAAGACATGACTGAAAGTAAAAATAACTCAAGAATGCCTCCTGTAAATGTCTCAGTGCCCACACAGTCTGTCCCTTAGCTGAGTAGGAAAAGCAAAAGGAAGAAGGAAAGATTTTAACACACTTGCAAACTTCTAGGTCTGGTCTGGACAGCAGAGAGTAAACAAAGCCTGAGTCATACCATATAATATGTTTCCTTTCTGTCCATAACATCTGAAAGATAAGGACAGAAAAGGGCATGTAATAATGGCTTCACTTGTTAAGTCCCATCTGTTGCTTGTGCCAGGTGAAATACAGAACCAGGAAAAGAGGCTGCTGTTGACCATCCAGCGTGGAACAATTTCTGTCCATTATTATTTTGCTATGCCTGACGACCCCACAGCACTTTGACAGCAGATGCTTGTGCCCACCTGCAGCTCAGCATCATCTTGTCATTATGGTGTCAGGCACCAGAAAGGGCAGGTGAGCCTGATGAGATTGTTCCAAGACTGCATCTATATTCAGGGAGAGGTCTGCTGAGAAACATGAACTCGTCCATGGAGGAGGGAAACATGGGGAACTACAGGCATAGTGGAGACTCTGATGGGTCACTGATTAGGAAGACAGGAGGAAGGACAACTTCTAAGGACAGGCACAGCAAAGAGAACAGTGGGGACTGGGTGAAGGGGTTCGTGAGCCTGAGGAGTGGATGGCAGCTGTGAAAAAATCCTGCTCAGCTGAGGACACGAAGGGAAGACAATCTCGAAATCACAGCTTCTGGGAAGAATTCTCAGGGATGAAAGAGAAGAAGAGGATGGCTGTTATGGTGGACACCAACAATGGATGTTAACTTGAAGGGTTGCTTCAAGGGCAGGTTTTCGTTTGGATGGCAAATTAGGAAAGAATGTGAGGTCAGAAGAAAGAAGATAAAACAGGATGAGACTGACTTATCCCTCACTAAGGGATGAGAATAATTGAGCACACAGAAATGGTTAAGATAAGGCATGGTTTCCAAAAAAAATCCTACAGTTACTGAACAGACCTTCTCAAGAAGCACAAGTGGCTTTCTCCTCATTGTGTATCAGATGAATTCATAGACCCATAGATTAATTTGGGTTGGAAAAGATCCTTAAGGAAGTCCTTTGGACTTTGTAAGAAGAAAGAAGGTGTAAGCTTTGCTGTGTTCCATGTCATGGATGTCAGAACGGGTGAGAGTCATTACCATTTCTTTGTGTGGGAGCCAGGAATACTGCCTGTGCTCTTCCCTTGCCAGCCTGGGGCATTACTTTGCACTAGTAGGTAAGCTTCTCTGCTGTTTTGCTCTGAAGAGAAAGGATACTGAACACCTTCCATTTCAACTGTGCTCTCACCCTCTTACTAGATTTTACCAACCCAACATTTTCCTCATTGGGTAAAATTTATTTTACTTGCACTCATCCAAGATTTTCATGTAGAAGAACATCTCCATGCCCTTGAACATCACTGTTTTTGTTGTGTGCAGACAGGTCCACCCCTTACCTATTCTCAGGCAATGTTTACCTTGAAACTGTAAAATGAAACAAAAGTGGGTTGGAAAGTCTTTATGGAGTCCAAATCACATTGGAAATGGGTGTAACCTGTTTAAACAAATTGGTCTCCCTTTTTTCCCCTCACGAAAAGATTACCTACATTAAAACAGATTACCCTGCAGTGACTTCCTGTGTCATGAGAATTAGATTAAAGTTCCACACCCCCTGAAAAAGTGGTATTTTCCATGGTATACTTCATATATCTGTATTCCATTGGATCTCATAATGCAACAATGTGCTTATGTAGAAGGAAAAATGAACAATATGTTTGGACTGATAATCAGGCCTGGGACCCTGGTTCTCATGGCTACCTTTATACTTCTAAATAACTGGGCCAAGGTCACTGTTTGTTACTGAGACCAACAGACACAGAATGGCATCCAAGCATGCTGTTAAACTCTTTTACCTTGCAAAACAGGATAACCACACACTGTCTGCCTACCAGGAATGGTCCCTGCCCTGTGCAACTGCTTGGGAAAAGTGCTAATTGGCTGAGGCCAAAGTCATGCCAAGAAATATTTTTACAATTTTATGACACAGACAATAACATTTTAGTGTCTGGGAACATTCCTGGCAGCTGCTTAATTTATTAGCATAGGACCAGATGCAGCCCCAAATTACAATTCCTTTAAGACAGTATTCCACATTATATGGTTTAAAGCTGAAGGGATATATTGTTTAGATTTTCCCTGAGAAACAATTGAAAAATTTTGAAGTAATGGATATTTGCTCATTGAGAACACTAATTCTGCAGATGCTGGCACTTTTGCTTTGAAAATCATGAATGAGCAACTCATACTTAACAAGATCCAAATTTTAATTGAACAATGAATTCTTTAGGCCTTTTCCTATGTCAGCTCTTCTGTATTTTTTTTTTTTAGTGTTTCATAAATAACAATTCTCAACACTTTTGTGAGTTCAGTGTAGTATTTAATAAGTGGTAGAATGAGTTTCAATGAGATCAAAGTAAGAAGCTTGCAGTGCTGTGCAGACTCCTACTTAGTCAAATAGCAGCTCTCCTACTGATAAGATTCCGGGACCAAAATTTAAAACAATACTGTTCCAAAAAAAGACAGAGTCATACCAAAAGAGACAAATATTTCTGGTCAAAATATCATGCTGGGACTGCAGATATGAGACTATGTTGGAATTTCTAGGTCCCTTTCAGCTTCCTTAACCACAAGATCATCTCATTTGTCTTTACGCCCTATTTCATTCTTCTGATACCTCTGATTTCCCTCAACAAAGAAGTAAGGATGCTGGGAGAAAAGATGCAATTTCACTATGGATTTTCAATTCATTTCCAGGGCACACCACAGCCTATATGCAAGTGGAACAGGAGTCCTATAAAAACTCAGTAATGGTAATAATGTGAAAAGAATATCACTACACATAGCAGCTGATGCACAAAAGTAAATAAAAATTCCAGATAACATAACTTATTTTATTGCCTCAATTCTGAGTGACGTTGAAACACTAACATTCCTTTAGCATAATTTTATACCTGTGCAATACTTTGCATTGAGGTACAACTGTGTAAGAAGCACTTGGCATACCAGTTCAGATTTCTTCTGTTAAAATGTGGTTACTTATGAATAAACCATGAGGCCAAAGATTCTAAACAAAGTATATAAAATAAAAATATACAAACTTATATATTAAAAAAACCAAAAAAACCCTAAATAACACCAGAGCAAACTAAAGAAAACCAGGTTATCAAGTTGGGGTATTGTCTGAACACACAGTGGAGCAGGCAGCTAATGATGCAAAAGTTGCTGGAGCAGGGATATCTCAACTAGATTTCTGATGTAATGATAGTGTGCATTTCATGTTTGAACTCTGAAAAGCAGAGTTGATAACATAGCCCAAAATATTGTCTTCTATGACTATTCTGAATCCATATACCAAAACTAACAGTTTATTTTCTTTTGGAAATTGGTTGTAGCACTTGGAAACATCCATTTAGTGCTTAGAAAAAAGTTTTCAGATTTGAGAGGCATATGGAGGTTGCTAAAATATTGCTGGGGATTTTTGCAGGCTTTTTTAAGCTTTATTTCTATTTATGTAGCTTTTACATTATACTGTCCAAAGGGGAGAAGAGGAGGGAAAGATCTAATATGAATGAACTTTGCCTGCTGCTAGTGCATGGGATAGCTCTGAATGCTCCATCTATTTTCAGAACCCAATAAATACAGATCGAGCAAACCAGGATTGGTTTTGTCAGTAAAATTTTCTTGTCTGTTTGGTTTTTTTCTTGGTAGAACCAACATGAAAGGTGACCTGAATTTCAATATTTTTTTTACTTTAAACTCCCTATGTTCTGCAAAGAGGTGATAGTTCCAAGCAGGAACTGTTTGTCGACAAGTAATCTATCTCAATTCCACATCATCTGTGGACATCTAGCAGGGATCTAATTTACATACTGAGGGTGTGGAACGAGAAGAAACTACCTGGAGGCTGTCAGAACCAGTTATCCCTATGCAGCACGGAGTGGTTTGCACTGGCACGCACATGAAAAATCCAGAATCTCAAATGGTTGTGCAAATCTGCCCAAACTATCATCCAAAATGAAAGATGTTGAATACCAGGGAGAGATAAAGGGATGGAATCAGTCATGAAGTGTCTGCTCTGTATAGTTTTCCTTATCACATTCTATAGCCCTAAAAGGGAGACCCTAACCATGAAGGAAATTTTTCAGAGACAGGCAATGCCCTATTTTATTTAACCTACATGTATGCATATGCACACGTATATAAGCAAAATGATTTACACTTGCCATTAAGCTGAATCAGAAATACCTGTAATCATCTTGTTTTCCTCATTTTTCTCCTCTTTGCTCCTTATATGCTCTCCCTGACATGCATCAGTGAGAGCTTTTCAATCTCATTTCCTTTTCTCACTTTCCATTCTACTTCTTGCTGTCTTGAATAGGTTTAACTATCTTCCTACTTCCCAAATTCTCATTATCTTTCCATCTCTCTCCTTTCCACTACAATTCCTCTTCCTTATTCCACTGCTTCTGTGGAGGCTCCCAAAACCTCACTCCCCTCTCAGTACGCCAGGCTCTCTTCCCCTATCACCTTCCCCAGCCCATCACCCTTTATAGTCTCTTGCCTATTACCAGTTACTACTATACACAGCTGCACATTTATTTCAGATTGTAAATAGCTCTATCCCTTGCTGTTCCCAGTGCCTTACAATAAAGGAAAAAAACTCTCCACAAACCCTTAACCCGTTCCCTCTCTCCCACTCCTGTCTCACCCTAGAGAAGAAATAAATAGTGTTTGTTTTGTTTGCTGGGGGTGTTTTGCTTTTGTTTGTTTTAAAGATCTAGCAGTTAGCATGTAAGAGTCTCTGTATGTTTCTCCAGGGAAAGTGACAGTGCAAAATATGTTTTGTAGAAACATTGTGTGTTCCCTCTGAGAGGAGCCAGCCCCACCAGCGTGCTCCCTCCTGGGAGCAGGAGTGTGTGCGTCTGCCGAGGTGTAAAGCTGTGCCATTACACAGGTCTCTTCTTATCTGCTTCATGTTTTAGCATGGGAAACGAGAGATCTCTGTACCCACCAGGGCAGCCCTGGGGGTTTTCTTGGCAGCTGGCGGTGAGTGCAGCACACGTGGAGAGCTGAGGCAGAGCAGTGGGCTGCTGACTTCACGTGGCTGAGACTGACCAGGCTCAGGGCTTCTCTGTTCGGGGGACCCTGATCTTTGCTCAGCCTGGCACTCTGGGTTACTGTTCATACCAATTCTGCTTGCACTGGCATAAATATTTACTAAAAAATTCACGAAGTTGCTCCACTAAAACTCTACGCCATTGTGACAAGCTTTCCTGATCATGATATTTGGTGACTGACATATGCAGCTAAATACTATTCAGCTCTGTTTGGCCCCCTGTGTTTTCAGTACTGCAGTTCAGTAAAATGTACTTTATTCCTCATGTTAGGGGACAGGATGAAGAGGCAGGACTGATTAATTTTTACAGGGACCTGATTAATTTTCAATACTCCAGCCAAGCCTTCTATCCCTTTTTCCTTCTCTGGCAGGATAATCTGAGGCTATTTTTCATCAAATGCAAATCCCACTAACTCTCTGGAGACAACTCATGGAAAGCACAACAGCATCACTTTTGTGCTAAGCCAAACCTTTTCCCAGAAGGGCTGAACATATTTTTTGGCAGATCAGCAGTAGCTATTGTGCAGTTTTACAGTCTGTTGTCCTGTCCCTCTTCCTTGCCTTTTGGCAGGTTGTCAAACATCATTAAGTTGATCTTAGTGATGTAGCATTGTACATTTAGTTTTGTTTATTCCTTGCTTAAGAATGAAGTTGCAACAGGACAGTAAGTTGTGCACAGAATGGGCTGAAGAACATTAGTTTTTTTCTTCTTTGTTCGATTAAATGGTATTTTTTATGTATGTACCTGATACACAAATGTTCATGGATAGATGTGCCAGCACTAAGGTGGAAAGACCCAGAGAATCCACAGAGTACTTCCGGTCTCTCCTGAATCTTCAGCTGCTTGTGCTAGGAAAATCCTAAGAAATCTGCTAACAGAGTTTCAAGTGAACTAATCAATAATCTGAGGCACTGGTGTTACAGGAAAGCAACTTCTTCTGTAGGCCCTACCTTCTTCAGAAGCAGAAACTGATGCAGCTTCCTCTAGCATTAAACATGCTTTCTGACAGATTAGTCAACATGGTTAGGAGTATTTTAAGTGAGAGCTGTAGCTACTGCCTACTGTAATTAATTGTGGTAAATACACTTTTGTTTTATTGAAATAGTGTTTCATTTAAATAATTTGCTTAAGCATGTGAGTGGGAATTTTGCAATTTAAATTCATTTTTGAGCAAATAGAAGAGTTCAACAGTACTGAGGTAAAACGAAAGTTTGCATTTTGAGAAAATACATGCAGTATATTAACCTTGTACATTAATCCATTTAAAACACACTTGGAAGTTTTCTAACGGAACTGAAGGAAAATATGAAGAAAAGCTTTATAAATATGATATTGTTTGTTCAGAAAGTGTCAGAACAAAATGTTCCTTCATTTTCTGCCATACTTAAAAAGCTTTTCTCACCCTATATGAACAAATAGAGAATCTCCAACTGGTGTAGCTTCATGAAAGGTTTTAACATCACAAAATCTGTAATTCTTGCCCTCAAACTGTAGAATGAACTGCCTTCTACTTCAGATAGAAGACTTCAGTTCTCTCCTGACTGTCTATTCCACATCCATTTCCACTGTAATGGAGCTCAGACAGTGCAAATTTTTCCTTTTTTGACTTGTAGCTAATTAGATATAAATTTCCAAACTTTCTGCTTGTCCCTCACATTACACTATGAGACCTTTATAAAAGATTCAGTTCAAGGATCTGTACTCACTGTCACCTCACATACAGCACAACATTACTGGGTCCCCCTTGGCCTTCAAATTTGTTGGCAACCAAGGTGACCCTTGCAATTAAACCATGACATTACAAAACAGTATGTCAAAGGGTATCTCAGCTCCCGTGAAGGTCACAGGCTCTGTTCCATGGGCAGCTTCAAAGATAACTTGAATACAGTTAAAGGACAATAATTTCTACTGTGTCAAAAGACTCAATCATATTCCCAAACCATGTTATAACCTTGAATAAAGAGGCTTTAGCATGGCTGAAGGGAAAATTTAGGTCCCTTCTACACCACAGAAATGGAGACATGCTTTAATTGTATTGCAGGGATAAAGATACTGTAATTGGGTCCCCTGGAATAAATTTTTTCTTTAGATATTGCTAAATGCAAGGTCTTAAATCTCTCAAGGACACAAGATGTCATTTTATCTTTTTTAGTACTGGTATGGGACTAAAGAATTTTGAAAAATGAAGGGGGAAGGCACAAGAATTACTTTCATTTCATAGAAGTACATTGATTTATACAAATTGAAAAATTGACCCCAGCCTAGATGGGAAAGTCATTTTATCCAACCAAACAGAATAAAATGCTCTTTGGTAAAATCATTTCTCTTAAGTGTTGAGATTAATGTTTGTTCTTTATCTTCACACAACTACAGAGACACATATATACACACACACAAACACGAAAGATTTAACTTAGGCTATATCCTGGGTCTGTTAGTTCCTGTTAGAGAGGATTTGTTCTATTTGGAATCTGAAAAACTTGTTTGAATAAGGGTTTTTCAGACTCCCAGACTGTCTGCAGCTGGCCTTTCCACCTCAGACTTTTTTCCCTAGCGTAGTGGGACCTGACTCACTTGACAGTTCTTCCTGGTTCCCCTCAACATAAACACCACCCAGGACTTCTTCATGGTGTACACCACCTCAGCATCTGACCTAGCTGAGAAATAGACTCCAAGAACTTTATTTTTACTTTGTACAAAAGATACTGAAACAAAAATTATAGGACTGTCTATTTCAAATGTCTTCACTCTTTTGTAAGAACCTTTTTTTCTGCTGTCTACAAAACAGGAAAAAAATCCATGAAGTAATAAATCGAGTTATGCTATCTGCTTCTGGCTAATGATGGGATTCGTCTCACCTAACCTTAGCCATCCAGTGACTACACATTTAGTTTAATCTAGTTGTCAAGCCTCTGGTTTTTGCCAGAGGACAGACATAGGCGTTTTATGGAAATTAGTCATCTTGCTAACTGAGACATTTATCTTAAGGTGGGAAGAAATGCCTTTTGGAGAAGCCTTTCTCTCTAAAGCAACCACAGAGGGAGCTCTGGATAACCAGCTTATAGTAGACACATTTTTTAAGGTGCTTTAGCTAAGCAAGAGGAATCCTGTCCTTAAGACTGCCATCAGGCTTTTACTTTGAAACAAATATTTCTGAGCCCTATCTACATTAAAAACTGAGCCCTAGTAAAGAACAATAGCTTTCTGACAGAAGCCAGAGCTGTTTGTTTTGCATTAGGAATACAGAGCTTAAAACAGGAATGAGATTCCCAATTCTTTCCCTCCATCAGTACAGCTATTAACAAGGAGGCTAGTAAAAAAACCAACCAGAGCTTAAAAGATCAAGATATAGGACCTTCAGGAAGTCATGTTTTCAAAGATTCACTTTTCTACTCATAGATGTATAAAATCCTTCTTTTTTCAAATACGTTTTTTTAACCAAATTCTTTGTATTTCTTCCCTGCCTTCTACAATTGTAATGAACTATCCCTTTTCTTTCCTTTACATTTCACTTCTGATTTTTATTTTGTTGTTGTAGACAAATCACAGCTATGTGGTTCAATGGGATAATGAGGTGGCTTTTTACTTCTCCCTTCAGGCAGCAAAATATCTGGTCATTATTTGTGTTCAACCCCAGACTCTGAGAGATGCGTAGTCTCCAGTTTGCCTAGAGTATAAACAAGAAACCAACCACACCAGAGCCAATGCTGTGAAATAAAATCAGTTGGGTCATAACTGGCTCTGTGCTGCATTTCCACAGCAGGACCATGGAAAGACTTGAAATGAAAAAAGCATGATGGGGACAAATCACTGCTGGCAGTCACATATATGCTACAGTCTGCAGGTGCATTAAAAGAAATATGCTATTGTTTGATATTTCTCCCCCCTCCTCTAACTCAAACTAGTAAAGCTCTGAGGTGGCAGGCAGGGGGTTTGTATCTACCCCTCAGACCACAAAGCTGTCACATAAGTTTCCTGAGAATAATACAGGAAATTTCTGGCAAGCAATCCAAAGATTCCTGTGCATGCCAGCAGCCGAGATACCAACAGCACTACACCTCAAGTGCAAAGAGAGAACCCATTCATCCAGCAGCAACTGTATCTGTTTGCAAATTAGTTTCCTTGAATGTATTCCCATTACTCAAAGAAAACAAATTCACTGAGAAATGTGCACCTTATAGATAATCCAAACAGAGCATGTTTTACAGATTGGAGATTAGCTCACAAAATCAGAGATAATGCTGTCACAGCCCGGTTCTAGGTTACTTTTTACAAATCAACACAGAAAACAATTACAATTTAGAATGATGCCTTTTTATCACAGTGTCCTTGACAGATAGTGTTAACCAGCTCTTTGGCTGGTATAAATCTGTGTATTTGCACTGAGAATACTATGCTTCCTTGCACTCTCTGAGAAGCTAAGTGTACGCTTTTTAGTCAAGTCTTTATTGTAGAGCTTCTTACAGACCTGTAAAGCTCTTCACAAGAGGGTACCTAACCTAGACATCAAAGCACTAAGTGATTGTCAGAAAGGTAATGTCTGTCCCAAACCAAACTTGGGTTCATCACTTGATCTTCTTGTGCCTCTCTTTCCTTTCTGAGAATTTACCTCTTAGAAGTTGTTCCATTGATTTTTAAAGCCAAAAATGGTCTGATAGTCTGCTGTCACACAAGGAAGTCTGCATTAAAAAACCCTACATCAAAAATTTAACTTCCAGTTGAGTAGCACTGCAACTTTTTCAAAAATGCCCAACCTTAATTTTAAAATTTACTTAATAGAGGATTCACTATGTTAAAAAAAATTAGTAATGTCATAGTTTAGTTACCTCCACAAAAAATCCATACCTCTTTTGTGATGTGACTTCACTTTTATCAAATTCCTACCATCAGATTTCATCAAGTCCTTGGAAATAGGTTTCTGTTCTTTATAATAAAACACAGGCATGTATATAAAGGATATAAGCATATAAAAGACAACTTTTTGTTTTATATAAAACCAAATAGGTTAAATATCTTAGAGTAGGACTGGAGAGCAAAACACAATTGTGTATTTGCTCACGTGACATCTACTTTGCCTGATAAGAAAAAGGGTATAATAGCTCCAATTCAATGTCTTCATAACAAAACTTCTGTAACATATCCATTCGACTGGTAGTAAACACACATCCCTGACAAGAATATAATTACAAGCATAGATCAGAACAATGGTTCACCCATCCCCATTGTATTTGCCACTGTAGTCAAAAGAAAGCACTCAGAGTAAAAAAATAATGAAATTATGTGTGTTACTCTCTGAAACACTTTTTCAGCCTTCAACAACTTGCAGCTACAGATTATCTGAAAACATGTATAGCTTTTTGCATATGTAAAATTTTTCTTCCATAAACTTTTTCTGTTTTTGAAACCAGGCCAACATTTAGCTACCACAACTGCTGGGCAATTCTTTGCTAACCTGACATGCTGAGAACCACCTTCTTCTGTTTGTTTTGAACTTGGTATTTTTATTTAATCCCCCCTAGGTCATGTATTAGAAGATACTGAGCAATCAACCATACACATCCAGTCTGCAATTTTATAGATGTTTACTCTCACATTAATCAGCTGTCTCAGCCTGAACCAGCTGTCCTATTTTCCAGGCTGAAGAATTCTAAGCTATTAAAGAGTTCCTTGTATGGAAACCACTCCATGATTTTCACAGAATCATTCAGATCCTCAAGTCCAACCACTTACCTAGCACTGCTAAGTCCATCACTAAACCATGTTCCTAAATGCCACGTCTTTTAAATACCTCCAGGCACAGTGGCTCCACTATTTCCTGAGCAGCCTGTTCCAATGCTTGATAACACTTTCCATGAAGAAATTTTTCTCATACCCAATCTAAACCTCCCCTGGTGCAACATGACATCATTTCCTTTCCTACAACTGCTTGTTACCTGAGAGAAGAGGCCGACCCCCACCTTGCTACAACCTCCTTTTCAGGTAGTATGTAGAGAGTAATAAGGTCTCCTTTTCTCCAGGCTAAACAACCCCAGCTCCCTCAGCTGCTCCTCATAAAACTTGGGCTCCAGACCCTTCATCATCTTTGTTGCTCTTCTCTGGACACACTCCAGCACCTCAATGTCCTTCTTGTAGCGAGGGGCCCAGAACTGGACACAGGACCTAAAGTGTGGCCTGACCAGTGCTGAGTAGAGAGGAACGGTCATTGCCCTGCTCCTGCTGGCCACTATTTCTGATACAACTGACAGCTCATGTTCATCCAGCTGTCAGCCAACACTCCCAGATCCTTTACCATTGGGAAGCTTTCCAGTGAGTCTTGCCCAAGCCTGTAGTGTTGCTGACTGGGCATGATCCGCTGGTTATCCTGCACATGCCATGTGCTGGCACTCAAGATGATCTGCTCCATGATCTCCCTGGCACAGAGGCTGACAAGACCCAGAACCTTCTTCTGGCCCTTCTTGCAGATGGCGGTCACACTTGCTAACTTCCAGTCAACTGGGACATCCTTGATTGATGAGGACTGATTGTAAATGATTGTGAATGGCTTGGCAAGCTCTTCCATCAGCTCCCTCAGTACCCTTGGGTAGATCCCATTAGGGCCCACAGACATGCCTATGTCTGTGTGGCTTAGCAGGTCACTAACCTTTTACCTTTGGACTATGGTGGCTTTATTCTTCTCCCTATCCCTGTCTTCCAGGTCAGGGGGCTGGGTACCCTGAGAATAATTTGTCTTACTGGTAAGGACTGAGGACTGAGTCAAAGAAGGCATTAAGTACCTCGGCCTTTTCCACATCGTTTGTCAATAAGTTTCCTCCAGTATCCAATGAAGGAAAGAGATTCTCCTTAGCCCTTCTTTGGCTGCTAATGTATTTATAGAAATGCTTTTATTGACTTTTATAGCCATAGCCAGATTAAGTCCTCTCTGGGCTTTGGCCCTTATAATTTTCTCCCTGCATAATCTCACAACACCCTTGTAGTCCTCCTGAACTGACTGCCCATTCTTCTATAAGACATAAACTCTGGTTTTTGTTTTTTTTTTTTTTTTTAATCCGTTCTGCCTTGAGTTCCAGTCACAGCTCTGTTCAGCCAGGACAGTCTTCTTCCATGCTGGCTTGTCTTTGGCCACATGGGGTTGGCTTGCTCCTGTGCCTTTAAGATTTGCTTCTTGACAAATGTCCAGCCTTCCTGAACTCCTTTCAGGACTGCCTCCCAAGGGACTGCCTCAACCATGCTCCTAAACAAGTCAGTCTGCCCTCTGGAAGCCCAAGATGGCAGTTCTGCTGACTCCCCTTCTGACTCTCCTGAGAACTGAAAACTCTATCATTTAATGATCTCTGTGTCCAAGATGGCTCCTGACCATTGCATCACCCACCAGCCCTTTTCTGAAAACAAACTACAGGTCCAGTGGGTTGCTTTCCTTACTTGGCTCACTCACCTGCTGTGTAAGAAACTTAGCTTCCAAACATTCCAGGAACCACCTAGGCTCTCCTCTGTATTGTATTTTCAGCAGACATCTGGTAAGTCGAAGTCCCCCACAAGAACAAGGGCTAATGACTGTGAGACTTTTCCCAGTTGCATATAGAATATTTCATCTGCCTCTTCATTGTGGTTGGATGGTGCATAACAGACTCCCACCTGGATATCTGCCTTGCTGGCCTTCCCCCGATTCTCACCTATAAACACTCATCCCTATCATCACCATTATTTAGCTCCAGACAATCAAAACTCTCCATACTCTTCTTCCTTGCTGATTCCTTCTGAAGACTTAGTAGACATCCATTGCAACACTCCATCTGTGTGATTTGTCCCATCATATCTCTTTGGTGGCAGCCATGCCATAATTTTTGTACTGCACCATGGCTTCCAATTCTTCCTGTTTGTTGTCCGTGCTATGTGTATTGGTGTAGATGCTCTTCAGTTGGGCTGTTGATCTCACCACCTTTTAGGCAGAAGTCCTAATTCCCATGTGATGATTCTAAGACAGTTCTGTGATTTCCAGCACACTGACAACCCTTTTGTCTTTGCTGATGCATGGATCTCCATTCCCTACCTCCATATGGCGGACTGAAGGATCTCACCCACAGATCATACCTCACACATTGGTGTGCCTTCCCCAGGCTTAGCTTTAGCAAGCCTGGTTGTATTCCTTTCCCTCTTTCAATCTAGTTTACATCTCTTCATCACAGAGAAAGTCTCAATGACCTGCCATCTATTAGACTGTAAAAAGTTAGGAGAGTTGAATATCACTTTTTCTGTTCAGAGTTTCCAGCCCAGGTGAGTGTCTCACTGCATTACAGAGGGAGAATTCCTCAGGACAACTGAGAAAGTTTTAAGATACACAATGGCACGAGCTTCATGGACAGAACTGATTCTCTTCTTACTCATGTGAGCATGCATCTGGTTTTTTTTCCCCCAAATTGTCAGCAGTGGTGCAGTGCCATAAATGACACCAGAATCAAGCTTACAGACTTTGTATTTTATAACCCTGCAAGAATGTGCAGAAAAGTCCCATTGCTATAATAATTTCTAGAAAGTATGCTGCCAAAAGTGTTCATCTCCCTAGCTCCATCCCTCCAGGAGATTGCACTGCATGACACAGATCTACAAAGTCCCATCAGTCAAGCCATTCCTTCCCTGGTAAACATTTAACTATCAGAGGCCAAGCAAGGATCCAGAAACAGTTTTCTTTAAACACAAACACCTTGCCACAGACAGAAAGAAGAAAATGACTATCTTTTTTTTTTTTTTTCTCTCTTCTCATGATTTTCTTTTAAAGTGAAAGGAAAGAAAGAAGCAAAGATAATTAGTCAGGCTGCTTTGCTATAGTAAGTGGCATATAAACAAAATCAGGGGAAAAAAAACTAGGAAACTGTGAAAACTAGGACTGCACTGTGACAAAGCCAGAAGGCTTGCCTGGCATTATATATTATTAAAATATATAATTCCTGTATATATTAAAGGTGTTGAACACTGGTCAATGTTCCAGGGGATTTAAACTCTTCCTCTAGGTTCCAGCCACTTTTGGCTTATCTGGACATGACTAAAGGAAAGAATTAGAAGCAGGCAAAGACAAAGAGGTAAAAACATTTTGGGATATCACCCTACCAAATTAAATGCCCACAGAAATGGCGAAAGGCAGCTGTATCAAATCCACTGGTTTGAGTGAGCTAGCTCCTGAAAAAACCAGGTCTTATCAGTCCTGCATTAACTACGCATTTTGGATGTACATGAGCATGTATAGGCATATGAGTATTCTTCTCTTTCTG
Source organism: Daphoenositta chrysoptera (assembly GCA_013397915.1). Taxonomy (NCBI): domain Eukaryota; kingdom Metazoa; phylum Chordata; class Aves; order Passeriformes; genus Daphoenositta; species Daphoenositta chrysoptera. The sequence continues at coordinate 237,429 of VZRO01005750.1, read as the reverse complement.
AAATCCTCACTCACTGTATCTGCGGCCAACCCCAGCTCCCCAACCCCCACTCTAAAGCCATTACCTGGGTGCAGAATTTCTTTCTGCTGCTTACTTTCCCCTCTATTTTCCTCCACATTAATCAAACTTAGAACTGACAGTATGACAACTGGTATAAAGGATGACAAGGTCTTTTAGAAGGGAAATATATGGTGCACAATCCCCTACACAAGCGTTTTTTGGTAGACAGACTTGTTTTTTTTTTTTAAAAAAGTACATACATGCTATTTGATTGCTGTAATCTAGTAAATGTATGTCTTGGCCATGGTAAAAGATACAATTAATGTCTCTCTTTTCTTTGCTGTTCAATGGCCTAAAACATGCAGCTGCAGCAATATTTAGTGAAGCTCAGGGGATAAATCACACTGAAATTTTACCCAAGTGAATTCTGTTGTCAGATGCTATAGGTAAATAAACATTTTATTTCAATAAATTGCTGTACTAGTGCTTTATTAAATGGCATAAGATTTGTATTCTTAAGAGAATTTTCAGAGAATATGTGATCGAAAAATTATTTTAAAAAATGTTTTAGAAAATGTTTTGGGGAAAGACTATAAATGCCTGAAAATTTTTTGTGATTTTTTTTTTAAATTAAAAAACCATTAAAATCTTTCATTTTACAAAATGGATTTGAAATAATTTACTGACCATTTCTTCTCTCTTGCTCTCCTCAAATTCAAATGAATTGTAGATTCCTTCAAATGAAATGACCTTATAATTTTTTTAATTGCATCTTTTTTTTTTTTTTTTTAATAGGCCAGTGACAGTCTGTGTGCTTTCCATACTGGTATTCTGAGCAAGCCGCAATTCATCAGATGTTTATGGTACTGGAAATCACATATAAAAAATGAATTGTGTCTGATGGAAGGCTTGGAATTTTCCAGGGACAAAATCCTTCAACTGCTGTTTTATTTTTATGCCAAGTGCATGTTCTCCCAATATAATCCTCTGATTAGGCCACATAAAATGGCCCTTATTTTCAATTGCTGGTCATTTTCTCCTTGCCCTGCTAAGAGCATTAGTACTTTCAGTTCAAGCTATTGTCCTTTATCTCTCCACACGGGGCGTGCACGACCAGGGCAACTCAGAGGTCTGGTTAATTGCCACACGAAATTGCAAGTTCAGAATCAGGTTTGGAGAACACAGCATTGGAGGAAGTAGAAAACTTGTAGCTAAAAATCAAGACCCCCTTTTTATGAAAACTTGACTACCCAAGGCTGACATTGCTCTTACGATCTCCAGTTTAGTGCTGCTAGTGCAACACCACTGCTGCTAGTGAGAGATTAAATACCAACATCACCCACGGGTCTTATCCCAGAGCCATGTACATTATTCTTTGTGTGTCCAGAAAAGGGAGACTTAAAAATGCCACAAAGCTTGCTGAAATATTGTGCATTTAGAAGATAATAGAAAAATTGAGGTTGGAAAGGACACCTGGAAATCTCTGGTCCAGCCCTCTGCTTAAAGTAGGGCTAGTTGCAAAACTAGATCTAAAAGACATGGCCTTTGACAGCTGAGTTATGAAGATCTCCAAGGATGGAGGTCCATGACCTTCTGAACACTGGTCTCGTGCTTGTCTGGCTTTAACAGGATTTCCCCTGTACCCCTGCCCTGTTTTATCCAGTTGGATCTTCCAATACTGTAGCTTTTAAGCACTGCTTCTTGCCCTTTTGCTGTGTCCCTCTGAGGGAAGTATGGCTTGGTACTCTCTGTGACGTCCCTTCTGGCAGCAGAAGATTGGAATTAAATTCTCCAGTGTTTTTCACTCTAAAGCTAAAAACCCCATCCAGGTGCCCCAAACTGGGCAGAGTGCTTTGTAAAGGAGAAAGAACCCTTTGCCTGGCCGTGCAGGCTGTGTGCTGGCTGGGGCTGCCCAGCATGCCCCTAGCTGCCAGGACACTCTGAGAACTGGACTCTCCATGGAAAAAGCACAGCTTCTAATTTTTACAGGCAGCTCCACAAACAGCTTGTATTGCTGGGATCCTTCTACCTTAAGTGTGGCATTCGGCTTTTAATGCTTTTGAATAATTTGAGCTACCAGAACTGGGGTATGAAGCTTCTCATGATTCTTCTAACAAGCATTAGAAATCTGCTGTCAAAACGTAGAACAAGAACTTCTTTGCCTTTCACAGTCAAATTCAATCAAAATATACAGAGATTAATGTTGTTAATACTCATTAAGAGCACATAATCCACACAGAGGCAAACTTTATATACATAAACATATATATATATGCAGTGACTTGAAGTTCAAATAAACAAATCAAAAGCTCAGCCTGTTCTGTACCCATGAAAAAAGGTGTTAACTAAAGCTTTAATATTTTTCTTGTCATCACCAACAAACTGCATAAATCCAGTTAATGAACTCATCAGGTTTATGCCTGACATTAATAGGAAGTGAAAATTGCCTCTAGACCTATCAACGTTTACAATAGAGCACCATGAATCTTAAGTATTGTTAATGATCATTTCTTTAAAGAGAAGAATGGTGTAAGCATCAGCTTTATATCTGGGACCATGAAACAGCTGAGTTTCCCAGACAAGAGTCAGCATCCTTTAGCAAACATCATTCCAGAAAGCAGGTGGTGGGCACCTCTCTGCGCTGCCTGAGGCCAAACCAGCATCTGCATGAATTTTAATGGTCATATTACAATGTCCATTGGCTCGTTCAGGGCATGGGCAAGATTCCTAGGATCAACACAGCATTGCTACAAGAAGAGATTGCAAATATATGTACACACATATATAAAAAATTTATATGTGTTTTTTTTTTATATATACAATACAGTAGTAATTGCAATAAGCTCTCTAATATAGAGCAGGGCAGAAATGTGCAATACTGCAAAAGCTATTGTAGTGGAGCACTTGTAAAAATCTTTGGAAAACAAACCATTTCAAGATGAGAAAGGAGCAGCATCAAGTCGGTTTTGGGCAATCCCATTTCTGTTTCTTGAACACATAATAAAAAGCAAAGGAACCTCGTGTTCATAGACACATTTAAGATAGATCACTGATGCATCCTGGCACTAGTAATCTGTTCTCTAACCACACAGAGACAACAGTTATGGCTGCACTCTGCAGAAATCACTTATTTTTTTCCTTAATGTAGAGGTGTTAACTGGTCTGCAGAGCCTTTGTGAATAAAAACCATGCTTTTGGACATAGGTCTCTTTTTACAACATGAAAGAATAATTAGGAAGTCATCTTGAATTGCAGCTCTTCTCTCTTCTCATCAAGACTTTGTAGTCATAACCATAGCCTCCTCTGGCAGAAAGCAGGTGGGGCCAGCTCCTTGATGAATGGGACTCAAGTAAACTTCATGCTGGAGTTAAGTCAGCTGGAACCAGCTACAACTGAAGGCCTGCTTTATGGAATCTTAGTGGGAATCAGAGCAATGGTCATCCGGTCATGATTCATACATGCAAATCAAAGTCCTGAGGTCTGTTACTGAGTAAATAAAGGTTAAATGCTCCCAGCTATCTGAGCACGTTTGCAACAAGAAGCAGTCTTCAGGAGAAAGAAGGTGAGAGATACTCAAGCGATCACACTGCAGTACAGGATATGGAGCTTGTATCTTAAGCTCAGTGTAGGAAAGCTCAGACGGCTGAGCTCCGTGCTGAGCAGCAAGCCCTCAGGTCTTATTAGCCCTTTCTATTTAGTACATCCAATTTATGCAGACTGTGAGCTTTTTTTCATGAGCTTTAAGATTATGGCAAGTAAGCAAGATATCTTAGCTCTTGTGAGCTCACAGGGGGGGTAATCAAGAAAATGGATTTCAATCTTCATTCATTTGCATGACCATAAACATTTCAGTACAATTGTGGGTACTTAAATAGCAAATATAAACCTACCAGCAGCCTCTTTACAAGAGCAGCACAAGTAGGAAACTGGAGAGGTGGGTCAAATGTCTCCTAAATTGCTCAAATACACTTTGCCTGCTGAAATATGCTTACAATGATTTTCAGAAGTTAAACATTTCCAAGGCAACATGAAATCTTAGACAGAGCTGACAGGTTGTACACCCCCAAGTGGATTTGTAATACTCAAATTAACTGGTCATCACAAAAAAGAATGGGCGCACAGGGGAGCACAGAAAGACAGTGGCACACATTTAAGAGGTCTCCAAGCACCAGTTCCAGCAGCAGCAGCCCTGGCAGCAGGCTGTTCACACAGTGCTGTTCAGCAGCTTGCCTATAGTGTTTATATTTGAAAATTCCTGGTTGCAAGCAGCAGGCTTCGTTTGTTGGTGACAAGGTAAGCATTAGCAGGAGTGGCATATTGCATCCTAGATATATATATGCTTCCAGGAAAGGAGATTTTCTATTAAAAAAGTAATTTCTCTTCTATATCTCCTTCTCTTCCCCTCCAACCTCATTCTCACCATCATAGGATTCCCCAAAATTCATCCCAACAAGCCTCAGGGAGAGTTGCTTTGATATTTGTTGGATGTTTTTTACTTTCTGGCACTGTGGGAAACACTTTCCTCTCCCTGTGGATAATCTCCTGAGAAGACCTGGTGTGAAGAATATTTCTCATAGCAGCAGGAGCATGGCAAATTGTCCCAATCTGAGAGATAAATGATTCTTTTGTTTTTCTTTCCCAAAACGCTTGTTTATCTCAGAACCCTCTCTCCCTTTATAGTCGAGGCGTAGCTTTGACATCTTAAACACAAGCATTTGTAGGGGGAGCAACGTGACAAAATGAGATCTTCAGATGCTTAATTTAGTTGCAATATGGTTAAAGTGATCAGTTGCTTGAGCTTTCTCACAAGGCTCTTGTTCAGCTGGAATTCTCCCAGAGGAACAGAAAGCACAATTAAAAGACATTTGCAACTTTAAACAGTTTTTTTTAGTTCTTCAGAGACATTTAATTAGAATTATGCTGCTCTCTGTAAGTGATTGGGAAGATGGAGTTTTATTTCAGGTCTTGTTAATACTATTTTTCAACTCATACACTTGAGACCAAATTTCCCAGTCAAACAGGCCAATAGCTATAGATCAGGGCTGCCTATAACTCAGATCTGTATCTCAACTGAAATCAGCAGATTTTATGACAATTTTCTCTACTGTAGAATCCAGCCCAAAGTCATAAACTTAGGAAAAGATCACCGTTTTCCAAAGGAGAACAATGGCTGTGGGAATATCAAACCAGAAACGAATGTAGCAAGAGCAGCAAGTCTTCCTCTTGTCTGCAGGGTAGGTTTGCTCTGGTTGTATTTATATAATCCACTGATGCCAGGGCAAGGCTTAATGGGTTAATTAAGGACAAAATTGGCACACACTCCCATAATAGCATTTTGAATTCAAAGCCTTTGTAGAAATCAGCCAAGATAATACAGAGGATTTTAATATCTATTTCTTGACATTAATAAAGTATGCTTGGAGTAGTTCTGACCCAAATTTGCTAATGTGGGTTTGGATTTAGGACACTTCACTGAAGCTTACAGCATGACTTTATCAAAGATTTTAGACTTCTTAGACCTAGCCCATCCTGTGTTAGCTACTCCAGAAAATCAGAGCTTCTGCTTCTAAAGCTATCCACTGGTATTTAGAAGATAAGATCCGAAATTTGGGCATGATTCAAATTAGCTGAGATGGTGCAATGCACTCAGAGCTTCTTAACCTCTGTATTTTCAGGATTGCAATAATATATAACAAATGGAAATTCTTAAGATAGGAAATGACCATCAATTAATAGCATTGAGATGCAGTCAAAAAAATCAACTACATTTAAGTAGGAAAAGGAGCAGGATCCATTAAGATAGAAGTTATTTCCCAGAAGAAATGGTGCAAATTCCATGGCTTGAGAAAGCAAAAACTGAGAATAGGTGAAGTTTAAGAAAAAGTCCTACAGACACCATCCTTCATTGTACTGAGGATGGCTGAAGTGTATACATACAATTTTATAAGCTTTCCTGTCTATGGCTATAGTACTTGTGCATGAATATTATATTTTTTTTACCAATACACTAGGCAACAATTAATCTCATATTTTTTCCCCTAAAAGAAAATGGACACTTTTTGCTGGACAGGTCACTGTTCACAGATGTTTTGGAGGAAGGAGAGGACTGAAAAATAGGGCAGCAAGAAACATTTCATTACTCATTCAGTGGAAAGAAATTCAGGAAGATTTTGCTACCAGCTAGGTAGGAGAAATAGCAGAGAGATGAACAGAAAACAGCATAGTAAGGCAGGAGGATAAAAGTGCCCAGTTAATTGATCTTATTGTTACACTGATGCCTTAGGTTTAAACTTTTATATTTTTCAAATCCTGTATTGCCTAGTGTGTAGCTCTGAAGTTTCTTGTGGCCCACTGACTTCTGTTCTCTCATCCCAGCTAGACATAACAAAGCCTCTCCAGGCCTGCTCTCCAAGTACACCCAGGCTGTCCTGGGCCTGAAAATGTGTAAACCAACATCTTAGAAGGGGGGAGAGCTTGGGGAAATTACATAATTAACTGAAGCTTTAATTGGAGAATTAACTCTGATATGCAAATGGACCAAACTTATAAAAGTTTGACGAACCCATGACTCGGGGTCCATCTTGGGTGTTGTCTTTGGCCTGCCCAGGGTGTACCTCTGAAAGCCCTTCAAATAAATACCTGCCTTTATTCCCTTATTCCTGTCTAGTCTGTTTTTTAGGTGGCCTCTCAGGCATCAACACCAGAAACCCAAGAAGAGATATGGCCCCTTTTTTCAGGGGTAGTGAAACTGTGTTCTTCCTTCAACAAGAGTAAAACCCAACAGAAATCCCACTTTTTTTCTTCTTTTTCCTAACAATATGTGTTGTTGGTGTGTATAAGCTACATCTGGCTGTTAAAGCCCCAAACAAACAAATATAATGGCAGTTTGTTTTCCTGTGTTGTAATCTAAGCAAGATAAACCTACGAGGAGAGGGTATGTAATTTTGCTTTGAATTTGTGGAAGAAACTATGGAAATCTTGTTTGCATAAGATTTTATGTCCAGATAGCTAATAGACACTTGTTATCTTGGGAAAAGTACACACTATTTCTTCCTCTTCTTTTTCTGTCGCTGAAGACAAAGCTTCAGCCTGACTTTGCCATCAGCTCCAACAGTTCTTGTAGGTGTCAAATTCAAGCCCTTGGTTTCCCTGCACTTTGCTACCTTGCAGTTGTTCTTCAAACCCCTTGCTCAACCCTCTTACCTCAGCTCCATGTGCTGAACTGGAAACATGGGCACAGCAGCCTCACAAGCTCCTGTCCTCTACGTGCATGCCAAGACAGCCTCAAAGCCATTTCTCACACAGCCTTCTGCTGTGCACCATGTCCAAGCAGAAATATGGCTAATACCATACTCACGGGGCCAGCAGGAAGATTCCCACTGGTGGAAAACTCTGGTTGTTGCAGAGGCTCCCTATTTTTAAGTAAGCACACCAAGGAGGCTAGAGAGAAGGCTCGTGTCAGATGTGTGAGATTACTGTCCAGAAATAAGGCAAAAACGTGTGTAAAGCAAGAACTGACTTGCAACAGTGACTCTTACACCAAACCTCATTTCTAGATTACAAACAAATCCTAACTCATTAGTCCTACAAATATGACATATGTTACAATTCCTTTACATTGAGCAAAATCCTCTACGTGGTCATAGTCTAATTCTATTTTAAAGATGACAAGCTTGCTTATCTAAAAAGACCATAATCTAACTCCAGACTATTATGAAGAACTACTTTATGATTCTCTGTTTTGGAGAGAGAAATAAGGCCTTCTAGAGGAATATGTGGATGCCATTCTCTAATGCAAAAGTCCTATATTATAAAAACACACCTAACAAGATTGCAATGTTGTGGTCCTATTTGTGGATCTAACATTTAGTGATTATACATCTACTGACTTATTAACTCTTCTGTGTATTCATGTCTAGAAATATGTGGTAGGTGGCCTGTTTGCTTAAGATTTGGGCTTTACAGGAACAGTTTGCAGTTTGTTGATAAAAAAGGGATAAACTTCCTCCAGTATTTGCATTCTTTCCATACAAATATAATTCATAAAACAAGAAATATTAGGATCAGGTTTAGAAACCAAAAAAACCACCACAACAAAATCAACTAACCAAACAAAAAATCCCCAATATCTGTATTCTGTGAGTAGAGGGTGAGGCTTCATTGTCTCATTCAAAATTAAAAGGATTGGGCTGAATGTTCAAGTTTCTATGTGATCTAGGCATAACATAAAGTGCTGAAAATTCAGTTACTTCCTTTCTTGTATTTAGACAGCATTATGAAGTTGCCTCTGTTGTTTGGCATTACAACACTCTTGCATTTTAGTGATCAGTAGAGATGCTGCGTATTTCCAAAGAAACCTTGGTATTACAGCAGTCTATGGTGAGCAGCTCTGTTTATAACCTGTGCCAGAAAGAGCTGCACAGCATAGGCTCCATGCCAGGCTTGTAAAGCCTTTCTTCCTTTTCTGTCCAGTAAACTATTTTTGACCAGCAATAAAAATATCACTGTGGTTTTGTTTTCCCAGTTCTGAACAGCTTCAGGAAAGGTAAGAGCAGAAGAAAAATGATCACTACCCTTTCCTGCTGGCCCTGCACAGATTGCTGCAGCTTATGTGGCTTAGAGTTTACTCAGAGGACAGGAATAGGAGCCATTCTGAAATGTTCATTGGATAAAATCTGACAGCCTTGTGCAAAATATGTTCCCATGCTACAGGGTAAGGAGAAACATCAACCTTCCTGTAAAATTCTCTCTTGCCTTTTTTATACACCTTTACTGGCATTTAAAGTTCTCATGACCACCATAATTAAGCAAAGCAAACTCCAGTGTTTTTCTGCCACTTTTTCCTCCTCCTTTGTCTGAGCCAGCTGTGGAAAAGGCCCATATGCTCTTTGCTCTATGGAAGATAGAGGACTCCCCTAGCAGCATGCAGACCAGCAATTGGCTGGAGCCACAGGCAGCTGTGTGGATGGCTTGTGTCCAGTCTGTCCAAAGTGGCTGGCTTGTTCTCTGGGAAGTCATTTCCTCTGGATCCATTTGTAATTTTAGGGAACAGACACACAAGCCCTCTATTTAAAAGTTAAACTCCAAGAAGTGTTGGTTGTCACACTGTCACACTGTCAGATGCAAGCAAGCTCTATTTCCCACAAATTTATCTTCTTCCTTCTCCATCTTCTCCCCATTAGTGCTACTTTGTTTTGTGAACGTTGTTGGAAAATGCTGTCTACAACAGAGTCTCTAAGTCTTTGGAATCAAATTCTTAGTTAAAAAAAAGAAAGGAGTACATTTCATTGTCAAGTTGCTCTGTAAAATTAAGGCACCCTGTTACTAGAAGCTGCTGCTGCTAATAATAATGAAGTCTTCAGGCTTCCTTTCTCTTCAGCTAACTCAGTCTTTAGGCAGGACTTGAATTTTCCTTATGATACTCTCTACCCTTTCAAAACTTACAGGCACTGGCCCTTAACTGGCCTGGAGAGACACTAAAATACAGCCTCCTCCTTCCAAAACCTCATTGGTTTGTGACAGTTTTACAAGAACAGCAGTATACATACAGCTTCATCTATGAAAAAATGAACACAACAGCAAACCACAAGCACAATTACTAAATAACACACAGAATTTATAAAATGGGGGAGAAAAATGGAATCAATGGGTATTGTGTGCATATATGTTTGTGTGCATCTGTGTGAGGTGGGGGGATAGGGATGGAAAGGGATGCTGAGAGCTAAACCCAAGTACCTGAGGCTATTTTCCATCAAAGCTGTTACCTATTCATGCCAGAACCAAGACAAAAAAGATATTTAAAAAAAAAAAATCCCCAAAAATCAGAGACTCTTCCACTCAGTTTATACATTGAACTATGCCTGGGGCAATGTACTGTATGTAAGTTTATAGGCAGAGTGGACTCTTTTTTCCTATTTATGCAGTCTTCCCTTTTCATACCAAAGTCATCTACATAAATCAAGTAAAACTTTTCTAATAATAAAAGAAAAAGGAAACTTATATCATTATTCTTAGTGCAACAGCTTGGAAATTGACTTTATTATACATACTCATTAGGTGATATTTGGGAGACTATAGAGAACTAGAAATCCTGATAAAAACCTTGTCAACATTGACAAGTTTGATTTATATGGCTCTTTCCATAACAATTATATGATTTTTAAATTAAACCACATTTCCCCACCAAGTCGACTGCAATCCTTTTTAGTCTTCTTCCATATAATTTTTCTCCAAAGTGTCTGTCTTTGTAATGTGTCGATCATTAGAATAATGCATATTTGATGAAAACTTGCAATAAATAACATTTTGGACACTGTTTCCAGTCACTGATTGATGTGCATATTATTTTGTCTGCTGTATTTAACTGACATGTCTCAGTTTTTCCAATATCCGAAGGGCATGGACAATGTACTAATGGAGAATTTGGATGACCTATTTTCAGTTTCTCTTATGGAAAGAAAAGATTCAGTAAGTTGTAATTCTATAAAAGGGAAAACAGTGTCATTCACCTGAAAATCAAGGTTTACCAATTTTCACTCATTCCCACACAGTCCAGAAAATACAGTATAACAAACAAGAACTTGTCAGTTTTTAAAAACATGAACACAAGTGCTACTTATGGGAACACATAAGAGAAATTGAAAAGAACATCACTTGGTTTGCAATGGGAGATGCATAATTGCACATAAAAACTTCCAGATTTATTGGTCACCAAGAGGTTTCTCTCTATCCTAGAACTGTCAGAAACCTCGCCAGCAGAATCAGCTTTGTTTGTAAAGTGCCAGACTAAAGTTAAATGTAGAGGGTGATTGATACTATAACTTTATATCTTCCACTGTACCATTGAGATTAATTATGTTTCCTCCTAAGTGAGGGTGCATGTGGGTCTGGGTCTGAGGATGGTGGACAAGTTGCCCCCCAGCATCGCCTGTATGAGCTCAGAGTGCAGGCTCTGTAGCCAAAGATGAGGAAAGCATCTTTGGCCCATCTTCCATCTGTGAATGGCCCATCTGTGAAAGTCGCCCTCCACAACTTTGATTTTTTCTGGTTTAGTGCTTATAGGATATTCCTTGAAAAATGACTGGTATCTGTGTAAAACGTGCTCCTCTCTCAAGACACAGAAAGAGTATGGGTAGACCTCTTGTGTTTTGTGGAAGGAAGGTGCAAAGAGAGGGGAAAAGAAGAATTGGAGCATGAGGAAGGTATTTTTTTGACTTCTACAGACCTACATACTTTGCATCCACTGTCAAGAGTGGCATTAAGCATATGACTGCTTGCAGTCTCTTCCTAATCCAGTTAATTTCAAAATGGTGACTCTATTTAGGACAGAAACTTTTATAATTTGAGTTACTATGCATAGGGTAAAAGGGATTAATGCAGAAAAACCTGTCTGATTTATCCTTTTACCTACCATCTAGACCAGCTATTGTACTTGACTAATGTTTGACATCTTTCCCAAATAATTTTTATAACAAAAATTAAATTGTAAGCTGCATATTGATTCTTTTTCTTTTTTACTCATATATCTAAAATTTTGCACCTGATCATTTTTATATGGGGTTTTTGATGCAAGTAAATCAGAACCAACAAACTTTTGAGAACATGCTTTAAATGACCCAGCTGAGCACTGAACATATCAAGTCTTTTTCTGCTAAAGCCTCTCTCACTCAACAGGATGAAGAGTGCCTGGATTAAAAGCATGACTAAGTTACATTTATTTTGTTATACCAAGAACCAGCTTTGTAGCACTAACATCAAAGACTTAATGGACATGCTCCATTTTTTTTTTTGAGCTTGTATATTAGAAAATCTAATACTTCTGGATATTACATTATCTTTGCAACTTGCAAATGAACAGTACTATAGCCCTTAAAAAAAGTTTGCATCCAGAAAAAGTTCCATTTACCCAGGCACTCTGCAAGTATGAATCACAGCAACTCTTCAGGAATATAACACAGGAGAAATCAAGGGCACAGGAATGCTGAAAATGAAAGAGAAAAATGGTGTGTGTTTTGTCATTAGAAAGAAGTAAAATTTTCTGGATTGGAATAGAAAACTTCTGTGGTCTGAAGTTCGTGCTACAGGTGCTCAGGCAAGTCTCACTCCTGGTCCTACAACTGAAGGACTACAGAACGAACAGGTAATCCTTATACTGTTGAAGTAACAGTATAAGGAGCCTTACTAAGGGATCTTGGTAGAAAGATTATTTCAGTTGTTTTATTTCGTTGTTGGGGGATTTTCTGTGTAGGTTTTTTCCCCCCTCTTCTCCACGAATGAATGTAAAGTGTAGAGGGTAAAAAAGTTAATGCCCAGCATGAGAATGGAGCTACAGATCAAGTGACAGGACAAGGAGGAGTGGCTTCAAATTGAAGAAGAGTGGGTTCTCAATTATTCAATTATCTCAATTATGCTAATGTCTTGGGGTGACTTTATGATGTGTATCCCCTATCACCACTCTATGCCCAGAAGATGAATCCTGTGCCTTTAAGACTGGGTGCAAGAGGAAAAAGACTGAGTGAACATTTCAAAACAATTGCTCAAGGACACACAGAGCTCTCTCTGGGCTCGGCGGCAGAGTGTGGAGGGCAGCGACTTTGCTCTTCAGACAGCTCTCAGCTCCCTTTCTCCAGAGAGAGAGTTTTCCTGAGACCTTTTTTGGGTTTTTTTTTCTCCTTCTTCTCTTTTGGACTATTCTACAACATCGGACCACACTGGTGAGAACTCCTTTTCCAAAGCCTCCTGGAAAAGGTCCACCGACCCAGCTCTGAGGAGGAGAGAGGCCACACCCAAAGAGGACTCTGAAGGTTTCTCTCCACAGTGAGAGATTTTGTTTTGTTTTGTTTTGTTTTGTTTTGTTATTTAGCTTTGTTATCCTTTTCTGTGTGCTTGTTGAATAAATAGTGTTTATCTCTTTCAGTTTCCTTCGAGGAAATTTTTTTTCTTTCCCGAACCTGGGTTTGGGGGAGGAGTGGTGGTAACCTGCCTTCCCTCAGAGGATATTTCTCCTCTAATGTGGCCGAACTGGCACAGCTAATTATCTAAATAATTATATATTAGGAAAAAACTTCTTTACTGTTAGGGTGGTGAGGCACTGGAAGAGGTTACCCAGAGAAGTTGTGGAGGCCCCATCTTTGAAAGTGTTTGAGGGCATCTTGGATGGGTCTAGTGGAAAGTGTCCCTGGCCATGGCAGGGACATTGGAACTAGATGATCTTTAAGGTCCCTTCCAACCCAAACCATTCTACAATTCTATGACTCTACAATCAATACATTAGCAGGATCTCACAGATTTATGAATGAAAATGAGAATGAAAAATAAGAGATGATTTGTCTAGGACCCCCCTGCAAGAAATGCTTGAGAAGGCAGGCAGGTCATCTTCATGTCATTGTAACACGATGTATTAACAACACCAGCAACAACCAGCAATTACTGGTCTAAGTGTTTTTAGCCATGTGGTCATCATCTCCTAAAAAGCTTCTAAAAAAACAGTTTCCCTTGGTGAATTATTCTTTACAGTCTCACAGGTGTGCTACACAAAGGCTACAAAACCATCACAGGCAATATATTAAAAAATATTCTCTGACATGGTTGCTAAGAAGAAATGTGTTTATTTTGCAAAAGCTAGGATAGTGTATCACAAAACTTACAAAAATTACATATGTCAAAAATCAACTTTTCTGAGGAGAGGAGAGGAGAGGAGAGGAGAGGAGAGGAGAGTAGCGTCGATTCGCTTAAATCAAATATAAT
>VZRO01005750.1:193600-223575 GCA_013397915.1 Daphoenositta chrysoptera | reverse complement strand
GGTCACTGATTGATGACTATCTGGGAAGTTTCCTGTTTGTTGCCTATTTTAACCAAGGCACTGGGAAAAAAAAAGAAAAAAAGACATCTCTTTTTTTTTTTTTTTAGTTTATTTATTTTCAGTGCATACACAAGTGGAGTAAGTCCTTAGATCCAGGCCACGGAAATAGAGTTGTTGATGTGTATTTATGGGATCTTTTGTAGAAGTTATGGTAAACATTATATTTTCCATGTATGTACCAGTCCAATGGGCTGAACCACTGTGGGGAAAATACTACAAGAAAGACTAATTTTGCATGAATTCACTCACTGCCCCCAGTAACAAAGGTCTTAAAGTGAACCATAACTTTCTGGTCTGGCCATAATGGAACATCACACCGCAGGCCATTTTGAGTTACAAAATCTCATTTGAAGTTCTGATACTCTAGGGTGCACCTTCAGAGGAGGGATTTGTTAACTCATGTTATGATAACCATTACTCGGAACAGTTTTATTTCTAGTGTGGAGAGATTTTATGGAAGACGGAAAAGATTGGTATATATACACTTGTGTGAAGAAAAATGAAAAGTTAAGTTAGCTAAGACTTCCACTGACTAATGAATATCATAAAGAAACAGATTAATATCCCCTACATGTTCTGGTAATGGGAAAGTTTGTTTCTTGATTATTGCATCAGAGTTCCTATGTTACCCAACTGAAAAAAAAAAATGCTCAGCCTCTGACTTCAGAGATTCCACAGAAGAAATAACCATTCATGCCAGATATTAATTTGTTGACCCCACCAGCAAATTATGATTAAATATTTCTTCCAAGTTGTGTTTTGAGTGCCTAATCATCTGAACAAGGAGGAAAAAGAAAGCAAAAAGACTTCCAGATAGGGACCTTCCACATTGTCCTGAAGGTACATTTTATGTGACCTTGCCTCTATCCTGAAAAGCTCAAGGCAGAGCATCAAGCCTAAAACCCCCAAGCAGAACCTCTTCTATGAAACACTGTGTTTCTTTTATAAAACAAAAAAACCACTTCACTGATCATAGCCAGCAAGGATATATGAAGGGAAAATCCTCCTTAAGTAACATAATTTCCCTTTTTGACAAGGTCACCCACCTAGTTGACCAAGGGAAACCAGAAGATATGTTTGTTTTTTTTTATTCGAGCAAAGCTTTTGATACCCTTACCGTATCTTTCTGGACAAAATGTGTAGCACACAGCTGGATAAATACATCATGCCATGTGTGAGCAACTGGCTCATGGGTCATGCTCAAAGGGAGTTAGGCTAGTAGCCAGTCACTAGTGGGAATTCCCAAGGACCAGTTTTAGGACCAGTGCTCTTTAATGTTTTTGTTATAAATGATCTGTACACAATAATTGAATGAACATTAAGTATTTTGCTGGAGATACTAAGCTAGGAGGAGCTGTGGATACCCTTGAGGGTAGAGAGGTCTTACAGAGCGATCTGGATAAACTGGCAAGCTCAGCAATCACCAGCTGTCCAGAAATTGAGCAAGTTCTGGGTTCTCTACCTGGGATAGGATAATCTTGGTTATGTATACGAACTGAGAAACAAGAGGCTGGAGAACAGCCCTGCAGAAAGGGATCTGGTGTTCCATGGCAAACTGAATATGAGTGGAGTGTGGGCCCTGGTAGCCAAAAGGGCCAACCACATACTGGAGTGCCTCAGGCACAGCATTGCCAGCTCTTAAAGGGATGTGACTGATCTGCTCTATTCTGTGTTGGTGCAGCCCCACCTTGATACTGTGTGCAGTTTTGGCTGCTGCAGCATAAGGACATCACATTACTGGAGGATGTGCAAGATGGTGAAAGCTCTCAAGGGCAAGACTTATGAGGAATGTCTGAGGTCACTTGGCTTGTTCAGCTTGGAGAAGAGAAGGCTGAGGGGTGGCCTCATCTCAGCCTGCAACTTCCTCGATGGGGGCAGTGGAGGGGGAGGCGCTGGTCTCCTCTCTCTGGTGACCTGTGATGGGGCCCGAGGAAATGGAATGAAACTGTGTAAGGGAAAGTTCAGATTGGATATGAGGAAGAGGTTCCTCACAGAGAAGGTGATTGGTCACTCGAAGAAGCTCTCAGGGAAGTGGAGGGGGAGGTGCTGCTCTCCTCTCTCTGGTGATCTGTGATGGGGCCTGAGGAAACTGAATGAAGCTGTGTAAGAGAAAGTTCAGATTGCAGATGAGGAAGAGGTTCTTCACAGAGAAGGTGATTGGTCACTGGAGCAAGCTCCCGGGGAAGTGGATGTGGCACCAAACCTGTCAGAGCTCAAGGAATATCTGGATTATGCTCTTAGTCATACAGTTTCATTTCAGGTAGTGCTGTGAGGAGCAGGGAGATGGACTCAATGAGCTTTATAGGTCCTTTCCAACTCCAGGTATTCTATGATTCTGATAAGAATCACAGAATCAATTAGGTTGGGAAAGGCCTCTGAGATTATTGATTCCAACCTATGTCTGAATGCCACCATGTCACGTAGACCATGGCACTGAGTGCTACGTCCAGTCTTTCCTTAAACACCTGCAGGGGCAGTGACTCCACCAGCTCTCTGGGCAGCCCATTCCAATGCTCAATGACTCTTTCTGTGGAGAAATTCTTCCTAACGTCCAAGCTAAACCTTCCCTGGTGCATCTTGAGACTATGTCCTCTTGTCCCATTGCTAGTTGGCTGGGAGAAGAGGCTGACCCTCACCTGGCTACAGCCTCCTTTCAGGCAGTTTTAGAGAGTGATAAGGTCTCCCCTGAGGCTTGTTTTCTCCAGGCTAAACACCCCCAGCTCCCTCAGCTGCTCCTTATAGGGCTTGTGTTCCAGACCCTTCACCAGCTCCGTTGACCTTCTCTGGACTCGCTCCAGCACCTCAATGTTCTTCTCATAGTGAGGGGCCCAGAACTGGACACAGAACTTGAGGTGTGTCCTCACCAGTGCTGAATGCAGGGGGAGAATCTCTTCCCTAGTCCATCTGACCACATTATTTCCGATAAGACAGAACAAGCAAGGTTTTTTATCTTGAATAACAGAGCTACCTGGGGGAGATATGACAAAAAGAAGGGTTGGAGATAGGTTGGCAACAGAGACATTTCCCAGCAAAATCCAGATGGTCTTCTAGCTTTAAATGGCTTGCTGTTCCTTGCACTCCAAGTAGGTGCTTTGATTAACTTGCTATTGGTGTAGCTGGGGGCAAGGATAAAGAGAAGGAAATGCAAGCAACTTTCCTCCTCTCTCTGTGAGGAGCTTAAGGAAACATTTTTGAAAATCCTAAAAGAGTTTCTCTGGACAGAGACACTGCTTCCAGCATAGTCTATAGCTCAATTCAACATTTGTTATTTAATCTCACTGGAACCAAGACTCAAGGAAATAAAGCAGGCCTTTTACTTCACAGGCAAAGAAAATTCAGAAATAACTGGGCTATTGGAATTGATGTTTGTTAGGATTTTGCTTTGGACTAGTTTGACTTTGTTTGTACATCTTCAATTTGTCTAATGCATTAAAGAGGTATGTGAAAAATGAAATTTTTTTCAGGATAAATATATATTCCTGTGGGAAATTTAGAAGACCTGATACTTAACTTTCCAATGGAAATTTTATAATGATGGATTTTTGCTCAGAATTATATAAAAGAAGGAAGAATACTTTTTTTGGTACATTTCAACATATATTACAAATGCTGCAGTGGTTACGTAAAGAAGACAAAGGAGTGGATGAAGAACAACTGTCAGAATTACAGTAAAAGTAGCTACCAGATAGAAATATTTAATCAGAAATGATGGAGATCTTGGATTACATTTAATACATTGCATTCAGGAAGCATGTCATCCATGGATCTGTTCCAAGCATTAAGCACCAGTATCTTTTATTTTTTAGGAGACGGGCACCTTACTACAGATGATGCATCAAATTATCTTTTGACCTAGACTTACATGAGTTGTCTTGCTTTAGTCCTTAAGGAACAGTCAAGACATTAGTAGATACGACTTTTGCAGGCTAAGCATTGCATATATAGTCAGAGAGCCAAAAACTCAAAAAAACCTTAAGACAAATTTATCAGTCTTATTCAATAGCATATCATATCCTTCAGCAGAAAATGCCAAATCTGTTTCTGAAAGTACTTAAGACATATACATTTGTCATAGTTCTTCTCTGCTTTCTCTTTAATGAATCAGTTTCAGCTTCCCTTTCTAGATGAAACAAGCAACAAAATTTTAACACAGCTTTAAGTTCATGGGTTGTGTACTACTTTGTATTTTTGAGTTCTCCCCTGTAGAACAATGAACCATAAAACAAAGTAATACCTTTCCTTCTCCCTCAAGTTACTTCGTATCCTGCTGTTTCAACTAGAAGTGAAATAAAATATGTAAACAAGAAAATTAAGACAGAAGGAAGAAGCACAAGACTAAACACAAGAGCTCCTTGAGCAATTTAACATTACCAAATGTCCAAGCTTTCATACACTATACATCAGAGTTCTCCATTGCATATCATACTACATGCACTCACATCGGGAATTAGAAGGCATTGACTTTTTAGGAATGAAAACTGTTCTCTTATCCCATGAAACAGATGTACTCAGCAATGTTAATACTCAGCAGAAAAATAGATAGAAGCAGACAAAATGTACTCCATGTATCAAAATTTCTTCTGAGGAGTGCAAAAATCTCTAGATAAATAACATTTCAATGCCATCAGAATTGTCATTTTAAGATGTGTGTGTGGCATGTAGGTACAAAAGATTACATAATCTTCTCAATGTTGTGTAGTAGCTGTTCTAAATGAATATCTGTGTAAAAATAAGTATACATCTATTTATAAAGTGCCAGCAGCAAAGGACTCTTAGAAGAGACAGTTATTCAAATACACCCAGGTCCCATGTAAGGTCAGTGCTGGCTAAAGCTGCCCGAGTGGAAGTCAGTGACAGCAAAGTCCACTTCTCCTAGTGAGCCCTCCAGTTACTCCAAATCCATACAATTTCTTTGGCTAGCTGTTTTAAACTAACATCACTATCACTAAATGACTTTGTTACTTCTGGGGTTGTCATAGGTGCAAGAACTAGAGGGAGGAATAAAAGCATTTCTTCTCAAATTTTCAGTTCTGTCAACATGGACTTTGTAAACCTACGCTCTTGGAAATTTTTTAGCTAGGTTTTATCCCAGCACTTATTTTCCCCACCTGTTTATGATTGTTCGTCTATGTCAGGTATCAAATACAAACATTTTCATATCAAGGCTGACCATCCAAACCTGCATTGCTCAGTTAGAAAACAGGCAGGTTTCTACAGCCCATTGAAGTCTAGAAAGCTGACTGAAGTGGTAGAAAAAAAGCGTGAAAAGCCTGACTTTAGTACACTTCAGTGTAACACACGTTTATATAGTGAGAAGAGACAGGATGAGAGAACAACGTGCCCAGCCCTGTGAAGTTCTTTGCTGACACCTGTGTTTTTCAGTGATCAGATATTTTAATGATAAATGACAATTTCCTTTAGGACTTTCAGTTTCCTACTGGCTGTTCAAAGCCTGGGTTGATAATACCCACACCATGCATTTTCTGTTCAACGGACACAGACCTCAAATTGAAGACTTGGGCTAGCAGTCCCTTCAGAACAGCAAGGTTTCTGACTGGCATGTTGGCAGAATCCAGCCAGAAAGATCTGAAAGGGAGATGTAATTCTCCACCTGTCAAAAACTCAAGCTGATGTGACATCTGTGGGTGGATCTGATTTTCTACCTTGAAATCATTGAATTAAGAGCATTTCAGGAGCTCAGAAAGAGGAAAGGTTTAAGGATCAGACACACCAGTACCTTGGGAACAGTAGTCACACCCTTTAAGCCCCAGTTAGGTCTGTGTACTGCTAGTCTGGAAAAAGCTTTATGTATTTTACCTTCACTCAAAACATCAGTTTTGGCTAAACCCACAGCTGAACCTACACCTGCCCAGATGATATTTGCCCTTTGCACATTCCTCCAGTGATACATTTGCACGTTCTGCCATCACAGTGCTATGCAAGCTTGCTGTACCTTTGCTATCTTTTGCCTATGATAAAGTCACCGCAAAAGATTAATAGGGTTCCATTTTTCAGCCCTGTCATTTCAGCACCTTTTTTAAAGGTCATTCACACGTAAAAATGAGGCAGCTGGAAAACAGTTAAGCATCTCTGACAGAATGACTTTTAGGTCACGGGATACAGAGGGCCTCAGCTCCTGTGTCCATCACTGCCATAAAACACTTGGTAATTTACTGATAACCAAAATTGGTGTAATAATTCATGCACACAAATTAAATAGAAAACAGAAGTATTTTAGGAGGATAAAATCCTTTATTACAACACTGTATATGCCTGAAACAAAGCTGACAAGTTTCATGTCCATTTTGACTAGAGTCATGGTTAAAATATTACATTTTATGGTTTGTTGCAGATTAATAAGAAAATACTTTTAAGTGCAGTTTGATACAAAAGAAATTAGAAGAGATTTAACGGTCCTTATTTAGTTGAGTTAAGCAAAAGAAAAAAGCTCTTGAACAACTACAAACATCAGCCTGTGGTCTGTGCCTCATTAATTCCTTTCACACAGTTAGAAAGTGGGTGAAGCAAAGAGAGCATCCAGAAACAAATGCTTTTGTGTGAAGATTGATTTTTTCTTTCTTTTTTGTTCTTAAGAACAAAATGTGACTAGAATCCACAGAACCAGAATCCCCAAAATTTGGATTAACCCAACCTATGTTTTATTTTGAAAAAGAAAAAAATCCTGCCACCCAAAGTGAAATGCAGGGATGCGATGCAAAGTGTGCAGAAAGCAGACAAGCCCAAATTTATTGTGGTAAGTGTTAACACTTTTTCCATCTTCGGAAGACCACGTTGGTGTCATTCAAAAGGAAACAGCAGAAAATTGTTGAGGCGAAATATAAATTTTGCCTCCCTCAATACTCAAGTGTCATTTACAACTATAAACTTGACAGTGCAGCATTCCTATCTGTCAGCTGAAAGAGTTATGCCAAGTCACAGCTTCAGGGTTTAGCTTCGCCTACCAACGATCAAGTGAAAATGAATGTGTCTCTTTTCCAGAAGGGCTAGCAAAATATCCTCCACATGGAGATTTCTATCTCAAAGGCCACAGGATTTCTGAAGGCAGCAACTTCACTTTGACTGCATGAACCAGCCATCAAAATTGTGATTGCCTTCACAGCTATCAAATCTAAGATTTCCAAAGATTTGGCAGCTCTGTTTGGAGACATGGAAAGCAGAGCATTGAGCCATATCCTTTGAGCCCCATTGTTCCTGTGAGAATGATAAAAGATGGGTTGTTTGCAAGTCCTAAATATGCATAGAAATGCTCTTGTACCCTTCTCTACAGCTTCTGAAAATACAACACCCCAAAAATAACATGAATTTACATATTTCAACAGCTTTATGTATTATGAAAATCTCTATGTGTCTGGATAAATGAAGGCAGGAGATTCAGGTCATTGAAATCTGTGTCTTATCCATCCCAGTTATGCCATACCATGCTAGGTTCTACCTTAAGCATCTATTTTAAAGATGCTGCTTTTGATTCAGCACCAAAGAAACTCTTGATGGCACCTCAATTCTTCCATCATTAGAAAATACTGATTTATTGCGGAAGGAGGAAGATGAAGAAGACATTTCCCTTGAACTGGACTTCCAAGAAGGAGTAACCTACCCCAGAAGGTTGCATGAGGATCTCAGAAAAGTTCCTCACTCCGTAGGTGGATTTTTACAGCAAAGGTGTTGAGGTGAAACAACCAGCTTGACATCCTTGCCAGATTCCAAGGGCCTGTACCTGGTCTGCCCTCCACAAACTTACTGCCTGCTTTGGCAGCAGCAGCTCAGTTGCTTATGGTAGAAATTTGTAGAGAGAAGTGCAGCAGTTAAGCAGTTCCCCATCCATTTGAGTGGCAAGGCAGTGACCACAGAGGGGTTTAGACATCCCCAAGGACCAACACAGCCCATACACTAACAGCTATTCTAGCACATGCACTTCTCTGTGTCCACCAACCCTATTTTACAGGCTTTAAGGTTTTAGGAATTCTGGCCACAGGAGCTAGTTTTATTGTAACAATTTTAAATCCTAACCAATTATTTGCATGTATGTGTTACCACTACAATATGGAAGTGATTAATATGAAGATTTATGCACCTGGATATTGTAGCGTGCATCCTTCATAAAGTGCTTTCATCCTGCCTATTCACTCTGGTTAAGATTGAATCTAGCAAGACACAATATAATTAAACAAATTTATCATTTTTGCAGTTATGTTCTTAACCTAGATTGAAACACAGTGCAACAGATTCTTATTATGTTCATCACTGCTTTGAGGTACAGCCAGGCCAACTCCCTGTTGCTGTGCTTTTCCCCATCATTGATTTTTTTTTCCCCAGAGGAGAGAGAAATGTTAAAATACAGTACTTGAATAGACCTCTTAGTCTGAGTGAGCACATGGAAGGTGCTGGATGGAGGGAAGCAAAGGACAGGATGAAAATTAAGGAACAAAAGCATGTAACAAGTAACAGTCATAAATACATATTATTTGTTATATACTGATTTAAGCTACCCTAAAGAAGCACTTCCAGTCCTGAAATGCACTTCTTAGGTACAGCACTACTGGCAAATGCAATAATTCAAGTGTCACAAAATGGACATGCAAAGGATTGAAGGCATCAGCAGTCATAAATCCAGCTATACTAATACACAAGAAAGAATATCTTCCCTGCACACACTGTTTGCTCACTCCAGACAGGAATGTGACACCTGCTCTGTGACAAAGCTCTGCACCAGTCCCTGTATTTCAAGGCAAATGCTGCAGGTCAGCCGGTCAGCTGTTAAAGTGTTATAAATCTTCAGATGAGTTCATAATAATTCATCTCCTCTCTTCACATAGAGAATGGTTCAGAAATTCCTAAGATTAAAGGCTAAGGTTTCAAAAGCTATCCCTTTCTATTTTTTAAAAAACAAAAAAGGGCAAAACACCTATCCCACAATCTGAAGAGCCAAATTGATACACCAAAAATTGAAATTCACTCTTCAGAGTCTGAATGCTCAGGACTTTTGGAAGATTTAGCCCACTTATGAGACACAGGCTGGGTGTTTTGAAGCAGCTAATGTCACTAGTGATTTTGGAATATTTCTACCAAGATGCTACAGTCAGCATGGCTGTGTCACAGACTCCTGAGTCTGGTCGAGTTGGAGCACCAGCTGAAGTCATAGCTGTTCTTGAACTGCCCATTACAACTTGTCCTCAGGACCCCCTATGCCATGACACTGCTTCTGAGAAACCCTGCTACCCAAAAGCCACCTGCGTGCTACCCTTGCTTTGCCTCAGTCCTACAATGACTGTGCTCATCACTGCAGAAAGGCTTTGCACCTCCAAATCATAGAATGGTTTGGAGTGGAAGGGGCCTTTGAAGGTCACCTAGCCCAGCCTCCTGCAATGAGCAGGGACATCTTCAACAAGATCAGGTTACTTAGAGCCCTCTCCAACCCTATCTTGAATGTTTTGAGGGATGGGACATCCATAGCCTCTCTGGGCAACCTGCCACAGTGTCTCACCACCTACATCAGGAGAAAATTTTCCTTCTACCCAGTCTGAATCTACCCTCTTTTAGTTTAAAACCATTACCCCTTGTCCTGTCGCAACAGACCCCACAGAATTTCTGTTCCCATCTATCTTATAAGCCCTCTTTAAGTACTGATCAGATGCAATAAGGTCTCCCCAGGGCCTTGTCCAGGATAAACAATCCCGACTTTCTCAGCCTGTCCTTAGTAGGAGAGGTGTTCCTTCCCCTGATAATTTGTGGCCCTCCCCTGGATCTGGTCCCCCAGGTTCATGTCTTTCCTGTGCTGAGGACTCCAGAGCTGGATGCAGTCAGAACTCCAGATGGGGTCTCACTAGAGCAGAGCAGAGCAGAGCAGAGGGGCTGAATTCCCTCCCTCTTCCTGATGGCTGCCTTTGGGTGCAGCCCAGGGCTCCATTGGCTTTCTGGGCTCCAAGCACACATTGCTAGCTCATGTCCAGCCTCTCATCCCCCAGCACCTCCAAGTCCTTCTCAGCAGGGCTGTTCTTGAGCTGTTCATCCCCAGCCTGTATTGATACTGGGGTTTGCCTCAGCACAGGTGCAGAACCTTGCACTTGGCCAGGTTGAACATTACAAGGTTCACATGGGTCCACTTGTTAAGCTTGTCCAGGTCCCTCTGGATGGCATCCCATCCCTCAGGCATGTCAACTATACCACTCAGCTTGGTGTCATCTGCAAATTTGCTGAGGGTGCACTCAATCCCACTAATGTCATTGGTGAAGATATTACACAGTATTGGCCCAAATAAAGATCCCTGAGGGGCATTAGTTATCAGTGATCTCTATCTGGATATTGAGCCACTGACCACTACTGTCTGCATGCAAGCACCTAACCAATTCCTCATCCACCAAACAGTTCACCCATCAAATTCATTCAGCCTCAGACACAGCCATCTGCATGCAGACTCCATACCATTTTTTTGCTGCTCCTAAATTGGAGGATTTTGAAAGGATTAGACAGCCCTGGGTGCCAGTCTCTCAGTCATTGGAAAAGTGAAGATTCTACTACCAAGGTCTTGGAAATGCTCTGTGAATGCCTTTATAAACATAACATTCTAAGAAGGAAATAAATGCCCTGCTATCTTCAAGAGAGCCAACACTGCCATTGCAGCATTATTATGGCATCACATTATTTAGCTTATATAAATTATAATTTGAAATCAAATATTCAAGTCATTAAAAAGAAAAAGGAAAAAAAAGGAGAGTTTCCACATGCCACTTAACAGATAACCAGCTTTTTCTCCAGTTAATTTTCCCAAAAGACCAAGCACAACAGGCTATCCGTTTCAGCTTCAGCTCTCTCTGTCAGACTTTAGTAGCTCACTGAGACTGTTCTATGTGGAGCATTTTGCTAGAAGCTGCAGGGGATTTTACATGGAGCAAGTTTAATATATCCATGTGCTGCAGGTATCAAAAATCATCAGTATCCCTCAGTCATAAGGAAGTACCAGAGGATTTGGTAGATGAACCACTAGCACAAAGAATGTCCCACACTAATCAGGCACATGCTAAAATCTCTTTCAAACAACAGTATTAGGGGGTCTTTCACCATAGACACAGACCAGCTTCTGAAATGTAGTATTCATCCATGAAACTGATGCAGAGTTAGTGTTACATACATCCTATTCTGAGAAAAGTGTTCTTTCTGCCCTCTCAATTCTTCTTCAAGACAGAGAGGAGATGATAGCATAGTCTTAGCCAGCAGTCTGAGTCCTTTTCACCTGCCCTTTTTCTCCTTTACAAGGTCTTCCACATGAACTTTTAGTTAAATGACAGGACACATTACTCATTAAAAAGCTCCAGAGTACTATCTCATTGAGCAGAAAACATAAGCATGTAAGAAAGAGATGATCATTTATGAAGGAAATAAGCAAAAGGCAAATCCACTTGAACCACTTACCACAAACATGAAGAATCCCCTACTGTTGGGTTTTGCTGCTTTTCTCAAAAGTGTTACTACTTCTTGACACTCACAATAGGTCTGCAACACCTCTCAGTCAGTCCTCAGCCCTTCCTGCATCAGGAATGTTGCAGCATAGAAGCAGGTGAGTGGTTCAGTTGTGATTTTAGACAGCTGCCCGTAGCAGAGAGGCATGGAAAAACATCAACTTTCTGGAATTAAGGGCACAACATAACGCTTCAGTGTATGGTTTGCATTGATAACACAGGCCTACCTGGTTTTGGGATAAGGAAATTAATATGGCGTCCCTTTTATGTGCAGGAAACAAGGCTGACTCAAATATAGTACGCCTGACCTCTTCCATAGTGTCAAGAGGCAAGACATGAAAGTTTTGTCGTGCTTCTTGAGGGTCTGACAATGGACAGGTAGGACAACTCAAGCATGACAGCAGGGTCAAACAATACTAGCATTATGAATCCAAAATTAGGTATTTGAGCTACCAGGGTAATACATTTCTGCCTTAGATCCTGATCTTGTAAAGACTTATGCAGGTGCTTGGCTTTAAGCACAGACAAAATGCCACTGCTTTCAATAGACCTATTCATGTGTTTAAAGGCCTGGAGCTTTAGAGTGCTGATTCCTTGGGTCTGGGATTAGCTAAAATTTATAGCACCAGTAATTCTCAAGAAAGGCACAATCACTTGTCTGGTCTTATTTATACCAACATTTCCTCCAGGTGGAGGGAATTCCTTTAGAACAGAAATTACCTCTACTGAAAAGCCAAATGATCTTTTTCTAATACTGCAGTAGCCTGCAACCAAAATAAGTCTCTTAAAATGACAAAAGATCAGGACCACTGACATAAAATTGGATTAACATGAAAGAATATTAGCTTGGTTTCATTTCCCCATTTCTCCCCACAATGCTGCATTATGACTAATCATTTAAAAGAATGGTTAACATTCCAAAATGTTAACAGAAAAAAAACATACAACAAATAAAATTCAGAAACATTAGTTACAACATGGTAAGAAGGACTCCAGTGTCAAGACCACTTCAGTAGTTTTCTGCCTTATGTTACCTACATCTGCACTGCCAGTTGTTGCTGGGGACCTAGGAAGTAAAAGGACACAATTGGTCTGTTTTTGCCTTTATACTTCACTTTATTGAGTTTAAAATTCACAGGAAATTCTTCCATCTATTTGTTTTACTTGAAAATGAAAAAGGGTTTTTTGATGCAAGCTCCTCTAATTTTTTTTGCGAACAGTCTGAAATTCGATGAAGACAAACACAAGGTTCTACACCTGTGGAAGAATAACTCCATTCACCAGGACAGGCCAGGGGCTGGCCCACTGGAAGGCAGCTCTGTGGAGAAGGTCCTGGGCATTCTGGTGGACAGCAAGCTGTCCATGAGCCAGCAGTGTGTCCTTGTGGCTGAGAAGGCCAAAGGTATCCTGGGGTGCATCAGGAAGAGCATTGCCAGCAGGCTGAGGGAGGTGATCCTTACTCAGTTCCAGTGAAGCATCACCTGGAATGCTGTGTCCAGTTCTGGTCTCCTCAGTACAGGAGAGGCATGGAGCTCTTGGAGTGGATCCAGCAAAGGCCTGTGAAGATGATTTAGGGACTGAAGCATCTCACTTACAAGGGAAGGCTAAGGGAACTGGGCCTGTTCAGCCTTGAGAAGAGATGATTGGGAGGAAACCTCATCAGTGTCTATAAATATCTGAAAGGAGGGTGTCAAGACTGATGAAGATCCAGGCTCTTCTCCGTGCTGCCAAGCAATAGGACAAGAGGCAGTGGTCAGAAACTGATGCACAGGAAGTTCCCCCTGAATGTGAGGAAGAACTTTACTGTGCAGGTGACCGAGCACTGAACAGATTGCCCAGGGAGGCTGTGGAGTCTCCCTCACCTCATTCTCCTTCTACTTTCAGAATGTAATAATTTGGGGGGTGGATTGTAAGAGGTTGATGATGCAACTTGCTTTATTGTTACTCCATCCACACAGCTAAAAATGATGAATTACTTCAACCATCTCCCTGCTGGGGCATGTTGCTCCATGTCCCACAGAAGCTGCTACTCAAACTTCATGGTGTAAGTCAGATTGTGGCAACATATATTTGTAGTGCATCACACCACATTTTGCTGTTTCAGGACAGATTACATGAATTGCTGAATCCAGTAAAAATTTTGTCTGTGAAAGGTCTCCTGTATTCCTGTCTCAGATTCATATGCACCAATTAGTGTGGATATACAAAAAATTGTGTCAACTAGTATTTTACCTCTGCTGCAGCAGAAAATCAAATTACATTAACAATTTCTATGGATAATTCATTTTTCATCTGTTGTTTTAGCAGACATACAAGTGATAACTGGGAAGAAGACAATCTCTTCTGCCCACTGTATTTTCCAATAACTTTTATATTTCTATTCAAAAGAAACCTGAGGTAAGAATTATTTTATAAGCAAATGCCAAGTCACACAAACCAACAATACGACACAATTTGTGCTGATACAGTCTAGTGGTAGGTTATTGACTTCAGAAACCTTCATCATGAAAATGAGCATTTAGTTCTCAGAGGAAAAAAAAAATTTTTCATTTCTCAAAATATCTCCTTTTACACTTCAACTTGAAGAAACCAATCCCCAGACCCTGTTCTCAGCAACTTTTGTGTCAGAGACAGAGTGATAGCCATTGAAAGCTCCATTCCTTGCTCTAACAAGGTTAATCACTTTAACAACTTCCATGACATTTCCCAGTGCTAGTACTTGCCTGCATGAGGCTTTTCGGTGCCTCATTCATTGAAAAGGTAGGAAGTTCACTCCATATTTCTTTTTAAGTAAACCAATAAAACTGTTGACTCCCCCCACACAGCTGGAGAACCGTCAGTCACCACAGCTGTTATTTTGTCAAAGCCACCAAAGCAATTCACAGTGCCCTTCACAGGATTAAAAATAAAATCCTTTTTATAGTGTCATGCAGGGATAACAGCCTGGCCATTCCTCACGAACCTTAAAATCCTTGTTAATCATATAAAAAATATCAACAATTGATTTAAAGTACAGGAGTTACTTCTGCACTTTTCACCAAGTGCCAAAGAATAAACAACTCCATTACCCATTTCCAGTTTCGTATTTTCAGGCAAAATCACACATATAGCTAACTCAGGTGACATTTGTCATGAAAGGGACATGGATTCAATTTCTCTTGTTGTTACTAGTACTTTCTCATCTTCAGGCACTGTGACAGATGCCACAGCATTGCTATATGACAAATTCTGTGTCAGCTAACCCTATTCTTTGGCTCTGTGACTGATATATTTTACAGCATTAGAGGCACTAGCTTTCTGGCATGAAATCCTGGCTTCATTGTAGTCAAAGACAAAAATCGCACATTTTTCACATCTTGAACAGACCCTGGACTTTACCTCTAGTTTATGCCACCTCCATGTTGTTGAAAACCCCACTCTGAAGCAAGAGCATCTCTGTCACTGACAAAGAATCTCCTCTTCTCCTGCGTTCATCTGATTTTTCCATTCTTCGTGAAAATAACCTGGCACAGTGTGCTGGAGACCCTCTGTCTGCAAGTAGCAGGCCCAGTAAACCTGTGTTACAGCCGTTCAAGATATATGTTTTTTCCCTCTCGGTGCTACAGCTGTCTAAAAGCTCTTATTTTACTTTATGCTTTCGATATCTGTGACTCACTCCAACCTGTCTATTACAACTTTGCTCTCTCATAAAGCAATGATAGCCATTCAGCTGTTAAATGACCTTGCCCACAGCTAGTCTCTATTGGATTATTAGAAACCAGCCTTAGGAGCAAACCCACATTTCCCTCAGATTTGACTGGGAGAGTGATGCCTGAGTTATCAGACTGTCTTATTGCAACCCAGAAAATGCCTTCTTAGCATATATCATAACCATAGATGTCTTAGTGACCAAGGAAATGAGCTCTAGAGTAAACACTCTTGCTGAAGTTTGCCCACCCCTGTCAACATTTGTTTAAAAATATGTCGACATTTTGGACAAGGTTATAAAGATTTCCCCTATGAACAGAAAAAAAATGTGCTGGATGAAACTGTGAGTGCCAATTCTGTTTCCATTTTCATCCTCCCTCTTTTTTTTTGGCCTGTGGCTCACTTCTGAGAAAGCTGGAGAAGAAAAGGAAAGGTTACCAAAAAGGCAGTAGGTTACAAAAAGAGAGAAGCAGTGGGATGCAGTGCAAACCAGCATTGAGGGAAGGACAGAATAGTGAGGACCTTATTTGAGTGGACCTGCACTATAAATCCCTTGTCTGAGGAATGCCCAGGCAGTACAGTTTAAAGAAAGAATGGGGACAAAGCTCTCCTCCCTCTTCCAAGCATTTAGTATGCTTTTGTAATTTAAGCACAACACTTGATGAAATATAAATATCTCACTGCAGCCTTTTATATTATTTTTTCAGTGGTGATTAAAGTGAATAAACAAATATGCTTCACCCTTGCCTTTAGCACTTAAAATTCAAACCCTGCTAGTATATGAAACCTGGAGATAGAAGTGATAGAGAATAATATATAGTAAATTCATCAACCTTGGTTGTCCAGCATGCTGCAAAGAAAAATAAGTGAACATGAAAAAACAGAAATTAATGTAAATTTTTTCTTATAATTACCTAAACAATCTAAGTTTTCAAGGTAACATAAGTAAGATTTTTCTTTTTTTTAAATTGTGATTTTTTTTAAACAAATGACTATAACTCTTTTTCCTGCGAAGAGTACTTTAAATTGCAAAAGATGAGAGGGACACCTTTCAGCATTAATAAATTGAGGAATATTTATGAGAATTAGCATGGCATCTTCTTTGAAGAACCAGACCCCTGAGATGAATACGATAGGCACAAGGCAGGGCTATTAGCAGTGTGAGAGATGCCCCAGAATTCGTGATGTGGTGTCACTCCAAGGACACGCGGACACACAAGAGCACAACGACTCACTGCAGTTCGAGACATGCCTTACACTAAACCTCTTGTCAAGGGGAGCCCACAAGAGGATTCCCAAGTCAGGACAGGCTTCTGGTGTGGGTGCCTGTGTCTGAGTAGGCACACCAGCTTTGGAAGACACATATTATTTGATGGCTTCATAGTGCACCAACAAAGGAAGCAGAATGAGACAGAAGCTCACCTTTTTAGCAAGTGGGAGAGATAAAGCATGAGAATAAAGTATATAATTAAACCTGATTAAAAATGATTACATTTCCACTGCATTATCCATGATAATAAGAAAGAAAACAGAAAATAGAGGAAGTGCTATGAATACTGCCTGTGATTAAAAAGAAAAATGGACTATCCTTGTCTGACTTTCATTTAGTATGAGAGATGAGCTCTTTGGCTTGTAGTTTATTGGGCTCTTTTTCTGTACCACACCACAGAGAGCTGAGAACACCAAGAAGAAATCTAAATAACCTGTTCATAAGAAAAGGAAAACAAAATGCTGATGACCTTTTAGCATTCGAGGGAATAAACCATAAGCAGCAGTTTGAAGATGAAAAGTAATTGGCATTGCACCTTCTTAATTATTTATCCAGTTTCAGGCCTTTAATATAGTTCTGGCTCTTGCTGACACACCTAAATGAGGTTTACAGAACCCAGAGCATGAATTTTGTGCTCATTAATGGAGAGGCAGCAGGACAAAGGCTGCAGGTATTGTTTTCTTCTTTCACCTAGCTTAAATCACCACCCACTATTCAAAATTCATGCGTATTTTTGAGCCACTGAAATGGAAAGCCTTTAATGCAGCTTCAGTCAGTCATGGCACTGGCAGAAAGAAGGCAAGCTAGATGATTCCACTGAAACATTTTGAGCAAATAATATGTAAAAACTGGCAATCTCAACATCCATCACAGCATGATAAAATAAAAGAATTAAACCAGGCCAGTCCTCTGAGCACTGTATTCACAGACCTGCAACATCTTTGTGTCTACATCAGAGGAAAGGATATCTTGGCTAAAAAAACCCAACAAAGTGGCTTATTTTGAGCAGGAACAGTAATTCTGCAGAGGGGAACAGTGGAATGACTCATGCTTCTATGTATAATGGAAAGATACTCTAGGTCAAGAATCACCTTCTGCACTTCTGATGTGCCAGAGGAGTGCCCAGCTAACCTCCAATGATGCTCCTGATGATAAAAAAGGAGATACCTTCCTCTTCTGAAGCCCGTTGCTCCTAGAAGGTACCTGTGCTGCCTCGGCATGGCAGAATGCTGTGTATCTTGCAACATCAGCCTGATGGCTTTGAGATCTTCCTGCCTAGAAGCACCATACAACGGGAACTTCTCACCATGGGCTACCCAGGGGGCTGGGGAAATTAGCATCAACTGGGTGACTAAATGATCTCCATTACTTCGGCTGAGTGCCTAAAATTATACTGTGCAAGTACCAGTCTCCCTCTCTCCCTTGTGTATGTAGCTATAGGTGCTATTGCTGCGTGTGCAGTCATGTCAAAATTTATGTCAGTTTATTTGGTTTGAGTGACAGTGGCAAGGTAGCTCTGGAAGACACCTGAGCACTGGTCTTTGGAAGCAACAGTGAAGCCCATGATATACATTCCAGTGGTCAGCTTGAGGCAGGGCTCGATTGGCCTGGTTTCACTCTACTGGTGCTGGAGCCAGCTGGACTCCACCTTGCTGAACTGCGCTGGAGTATGAGGCCCTCATGTCTTCAATTACAGTATGGATGGACCATTGTTGCCTTTCCATGGCTCAGTAATGGGCTGCAAAGAGATCTGAGCCCACCCAGAAGCAGCCACAACCTGTTAGTGCTAAAGTGTGGAGGAGAGCAGGTTGGAGCTGTCAGTGGTGCCAACAGGAACAGGGAGGGTGTTGGTGTAGCAAGTGTGTGGGGATAACACCTAGGAGGTGGTGTCCGACTTTTCCCACCTTTATCAAACTTCTGACTTTCCTGTTCCTTTCTGAGAAAGCAAGAGATGGACTCAGTGCCATTCACTCACTAGGGAGGTGAGGGCAGACCATAATCTTCCTTGACGGAGTGCCCAGTGCAGGTGAGGGAGAGCAGCAAGAAAGATGCATCTAGTCAGGTGGGTAGGTGTCTCATAATAAAATCAAACAGGGCTAAGTGTGACACTCCTACATTAATTAAAACTTAAGAGCTTAAGCCTAATTTTTTATCATTTCTCCAATTACTTGTATGACATAAAAGAAGTGCCTGGAAAAATAGTAATACATTACTGTCACAACACATACCACATGACTCTACTAGATGAAATACCAGGAGAAATAATATAGGTGGGAGATTTAGAAAAGAAAAAAATGGTGTCATATTGCCTGCCTTTTCTGATGGGCAACACAGGTTTGAATTCCTTTCACGTTTTCTTCTACTCTTTGTTAATGGGGACAGGGAGTGGGGAGAAGGCAATACCACATGGAGCAGGCAGCCTTCAAAAGTTTCTCGCATTTTGAATAACTTCTGTTTTAGAAGATGCTCGGAAGGGAACTTATGATCATGATCAACTGAATTCTTTTCATCACGCTTGTACAAAATATAGTGTATGTACCAAAAGGAAATAATGTTGAATATACTCTGCTTGGTTGAATGCTCCAGTATATTCTTGTTCACAGAAAATGACTGGGAACAACTGGCATCTCACTACATCTTGCCAAAAGCCTGGAGGGAGCTTCTGTAATGAACTCGCTACCTTTTGCTTTCCTTAGCATCAAAATGTCAGTGTTGAACGGGCTGCTGTGAACAGCACGTGTGGGAACAGCATCATTGAAGATAATGGCAGGCATTATTTGGAAGGAGATTATGTCATATAGAAAAATAAACCTAAACAAATAGCCAGTCTGCTAATGCCTGAACATTCCTGTCCTTGGAAACAAAAATATGTCATAGCCCAAATCTGTTTGGGTTGAATCAAGAACATCTCTACCTCTGAGCCAAAGCAGTTTTGTAGGATAAGATGGTGCAATGGACATTCATTCTATTATCTCTCTCCTTCACGTATGGAAAACTAGAGAAAAGGCAGAGCAAAAGACAATGGAGGACAAACACCAGCTTTTTTGCTTTATATTTCTTCTTTGGCTACATGAATGTAGTGTGATCCACAGTTGTGAGGGGCTGGTAGAGCCCAGCTGACCGTGTGTTTGGATGCCAGGAGCTGGCTGGTGATGGTCTGCTTTTGAGACATTGATTCCCAAGGGAGCTGCAATACAGAAAACATGGTATTCATGTTGCACACACTGTAGAGGGCTGCATCGGTGCTGAGGGGCAGACTTCAGATTTAAAATAGCAGATCCTTGTGGACCCGTGAAGAAACCATTGTCTGTGTGAGCCAGAGAAAGAATGACAATGTGGCAGCCTGGTAGGGGAGAGGGCTTGGGACAGTGAATACTCTTCTTCTACTTGAGTCCAAGAAAATAAATATTTATTCTAAAATCCAAATCTAACTAAGCTGGCCAAGAGCTTTTTTGATCACCATCCTTGTACTTTTTTTTTGTTTTAGGAATTATTGCCAGGAAGAATTAAATTGAATGAAACAGATTGTTCTGATTTACCTTTGTGTCATCCCTGGAAGGAAAAAATCTCATCCTGTTGCAGAGTCCATACATTCATTTCTTTTGTTTTTAATGTCTACTGTAGTGCTACATCTTAAAAAGCATGCTGCTAAACTGTGCAGCCTGTAAAACAGACATCAGGAGTTACGTGCACAGTGTGAAATATCCCATGATTTAATTTGAACTTGCACCATTACTGAGACACTTGTGCAATTATGTGCTGCATTACATTTCCAGCTGGAGACCAGAGATAAGGTGTTTCAGGAATACCTATAGACCAATCACAGTCTTTAAAAATGGATTAGCAATTGGAGGTCCCATACTTCAGAGCCTTGAAAGGGCTCTGTTTAAGGGGAGGAAAGGATAAATGGCAAAAGGAAGGATGTGTTCAGCATCTTCTGAGAGCCAGCTCTTCTAACTTATGCTAAGCTAGGCATCCTGATGTAACAGACACTTCTGAGAATTTAGGAACACAGGAAAGTATAGACCTCAATCTACCTGCAGATCTTACAACAATGCCAAAAGAAGGGGCAGCGTAAGCCTGCACTGCTGGCAGAGCTGACCCTAAAACAAACCCAGACCCACCTCCAGCCCTGCCCAGCTCTCTGGGAGAGCAGGAGATATGGGGAACCCAGGGAAGCTGCCATCCTCCTCAGGCTGCCATCTAGCATTTCCACAGGTGACACAGGAACCAGAGGAGGATGTGGCTTTTTGTCTTTTATATCCCCTTGCAAACTATGTTGCAGAGTGACCCTTGCTTTGAAGTTGTCCTGTTGTCCTCTTCTTGTAGTTTCCTGTTTTCCCTCAGTAACATACAATAACAGCTTTTTTTTTGTTTTGATTTTTTTTTTTTTTTTTTTACATAAATATTACAGAAATCATATCATTTATCTTGTGTGGTGTGTGGAAACCAGGTTTAGGTGCAAAGGAAAGACATTTAATAACTCCCATGACCTGGACAGCCTCATCTATTACAGCATTATTTTATTTGAACTGTGAGACCAGAGTGCAGCAAAAAGACGTCTGCTGTTTGACTGACAAACGGCTGGCATAACAAACATCCAGTGGGATGTGAACGATCATTACTTCTAAGGGCAATGTGGACTCTTTCTCTCCATTTTATCTCTGAAGGTGAATGCCTGCTCACCTGCAATATATTCTGCCTGCAAATTGGCAAATGCCATTGTAATTCTTCCCATTTTATCTTTTTCTATTAAGCCTGAGGAAAGAAGTTATGAGGAAGAGAGACAGACATTTTTGTTTTCTCTTCAGAATCTTCTATATAAGCAAAACTTAATCAAAAGGCACTGTTTATCATTTGATTATGAAATAATTTTGTCTTTCAACATTCCCTGCACATGTCAAGAGGAATAGAGGCTTGAAGGAAAGGCATCTGAAATATCTTCCTGTTTTTATTTATTGATTTTGTACAACTCAGCATGGAAGTTTTGTATAACAAAACCAGCAGCCTAAGAAAGATGCGCAGGTCATCAAGAACCACTTAGGTACACAATGGGTAAAACTAGAAAACCACACAAGGTTATTGTATGTGAGAGGAATATGTACACAAACACCCCTGTATGTACATGTGCACTTCTGTGGAAGGGGTAAGAAACCCCTGGGGAGCTAAAATTACCCCTGTGATGTGATGAGCAGTCAGGCACCCTGTGGGGGCTTTGCCTAGGCCTCATCAGTGGCAGAAATTACAGACACACATCCCAAAATAAACAGTCAGTGTTGTCTCCTGCAGCTGATACACAGATGACCACTAGCTGTTGGATAACGGCACGTTCAAATACTTAAAAAACCCCTACAAACCACACCAATAACCAAAAGAATTCTTACAACAAGAACAGAAAAATGGTGATAGTATGATGATGATATTTTACTCCGCAATAATACTGTTTCCTCATCAAGATAAACTATTCAGGCTTCAGCCTGGCAGTTTGTCTGCTCAGGAGCTGGATTACTGCCTCATAAAACAGTGCAATGGTGCAATTATCACTTTGGTATTAGGCTGCTACTGCAAGGTGCTCTCGTTCTGTGTTAGGTGGGACACTTTATGGTGGCCATAAAGCTGATGTGGCTTCAAGTACTTGCTACAATGATAAATTAATGAAACATACTGTGGGCTGTGTCTTTAACAAAATGAAATAGCTTCTTTTCTTGCAAACTTGCACTGGAGGTAGGTGAGATTGTATGCAAGTGGTGTGGATGTCAAACTGGAGGGGGACAGCTGAGACGAAGGTGTATGGAGCTGAGACAGAAGCATATGTTAGGTATTTCACTAATGTGCATTTCTACTTAACTCTGCTTCTCATTTTCACTATGTTTACCCTACCCCATCATTTGGGAATGATCAGGCACTAACTTTTGTGCAAAACCATGGGGGACTCTTTGGACAAGGTAGAGCTTTTCAGTCTTGTTCACTTGTCATGCTTACAGACAAAGAAGAAATCTGTGAGTGAGTATTCCACATCCTGAGATATAGGTGGGTTGGGAACAAATACCAATATGTACCAGGATTTCTTCTGGATAAAAAGGAGCCATACTCACTGGAAAAAAAAAAAAAAACCAACAAAAAACACCCAAAAAAACTAAACAAAAAACTTGTCTCATTCCTTGCAGACTGTGTAGATGTAGAGGGATGGGGATGCACAGGGAAAGTGTCACACAATACACAATATTTGCAAAGTCTGGAAAGAGTAGTGTTAGAGACCTTTTCTATACATGAGCTGACCAGTTGCTGCAGTGGAAAGAATTTCAGTACTGAAAGTGTATTTGCATTGAAAAGTAATGGCGTCACCTGCTTAAGGGACAGGTAAAATACAGCTGAAGCAGGTAAAAGGAAAACAGACCAAGGTAAGATAGAAACTTCCCTACCATGTTTGGTCATCAAGGATATTAGCTACTTTGACAGACTTGTAGAAAGTGATTATTTGAGGTTCTTCTCCATATTTTCCTCCCACACAGTTTAAAAAAATTCTGGGAGAAATTGCCCACCTTCTTCCCCACTTCCCCCAAAATATCAGATTCAAATATTGTGAAAATCACAAATTTATGAATCTCTTTAAGTTTAGTTTTTAATTGCACACTATCTGAATGGGCATTGAAACACCATTTAACAAGAGCTGAAGTTGGTTTTATGGTAAATAGAAAACAGAATCAAACAAAGTGGGAATAATTTAAATAATTTTTGCCGATTAAAAAACCCTGAGTGATTAAAAACACCCTCAAGACTTAAGCAAACATAAAAGGGTTAATTTTAAGAGTCTAAAGCAAGAAAATGAAATATGCTTTATGCTTTCAAAAAATTTCTCTTTTCTATTTTAATAAACCAAAAGAAGTCAGAGAGTAAAAGTGCAGGTGTTTCAGATGAACGAGTAACTAAACCATCTTTGAGATCTGACCTTCACATCCATAGTTTAAAATGAATGCTTGTCAACTTTATATGCTTGCTTAACTTGAGACTCATTCAAACACTCCCAATCTCTTAGCTACAACGTGCATAAAGGCTTTAATGGCATTTATTGATCCTGGATGCATTACACCTGGAGATGTCACTACTTATAAGGAAAGTAACAAGTTACAGTGAATATGCAAAGCACATGTTTATGAGACAGGGCTGGCTCAAAGCTCCTCAGAAATGTAAGCAGACACAGTTTTGCTGTCAAAAGGATGAAGAGGAGATGGTGCCAGACTGAAAGCAGACTTCCCCTGCTAAATGGGGGAAAAGAGGACAAAGGCATGCACCTGGGTTGCCCAGGTACCCAAAAAGCTGGATATGCCATGCCAGCCACTGCTTTAGGAGTGGTGTGGAGGCAGTAGGTGACATTTTGTGAGAATTGCTCTCCTCCCACACTCATATGTGCCCCTTTATGGCCTCCCTGCTGCATTCAGAACCCCAGGGCCACCATCTCAAGCTGCATTTGAGTCCAGCCTGCCCAGGAGATGGCAGGGCAGGGGCAACACCAACTGATCCAGGACCTTGGACTCATCCCAGGGTGAAACACAGACAATACATAGAATTTCCCGTAGCAGGTGGACTGGGTTAGTGTTTTGAAAGATGGGAGAATCCTCTATGGCAGTTGAGGACAAACAAATGACAGTTTCACAATCTGCTTTCCAGTTTTCTTTTGTAGGACGCAGGTAAGTGACCTCTCAAGCTGTCTTAATACCTGGCTGCCCACGAGATCAATACTCAGCCTTTAGACAGACCTCCTATTAGTTTAAACTCTGTATAAGCCCCTCTTTTCTCCACAGTTCTTATCTACAAATCCTCTGAGAGGAAACATGCTGCTCAGGCATTTCAAAATCCACAGTAAACTTGACCCCATGATCTGATTGTGTGATTCCCACCACATGTAAGTGCTTGCAGGACTCAGACCTCACTTTTCAATCACTTAAAACACCACCTAAAATCAAGCAACACAAGGTAATCATCAATTACATTCAGGTATAAGCTTCCATTGGCCTGAGGATTTCTGCTCCAGGCTGGTGCCCAGTTCTCAGGTGGTCTGAAGGCACCACTGCAGAGGGAAGGATGTCTGGTCACTGGGCCTCCACAATTCTTTGTGAGTCCAAACAGCACCACTGAGAAATTGAGCTGACACGCAGCATGGGGAACCTGGCACAGCAAGAGGGACCCATTGCACCGTGGAAATGACAGTCCTCCACCCGGTGAGTGGAGAAGCTGCATCTTTGGAGCCTTTTCTTGAGGAATTTTTTTTTTTTTTTTTTTTTTCAGGAGCAGCTAGTTACTATGGAAATTGGTCCATGGTTTATTCTTTTAAAGTCAAACTTTTCAAGAAAAACTGGTGGCCCTCTCTACATTCATAATTTCCAAGAAATGGGCTTACATGCTTAGACCAAACTAAGTTTCAACTATGCAATTACCTCCTTCACTAATTAGTGATTGGTCAATTTACCTGACTTTTTGTCCTTCTTGCCCATCTTTCTTTTTCATTCTGACTAACCCCACAAGATTCTTCTTGGTAATCATTCCCAATGGTTGCACTTGTTTTATGCATGCTTTCTCTGCCTCAGAAAACAACAGCACCAGAAAACCCTACCACAAATCAAACCTCAGTCTTCAGAGAGGAGCTAAATTTGGTAAATGCTGAATAAGCAGAAGTCGACAAGACTTTATTTTTTCTTTTGCCCCTATGTACGTTTGATTATAATCATGTCTGATTAAAAGAAACGTGGATACATCATGGATACATACATACATCATGGACCTGAAAATGACCTTTTTGATCCCTTCCCATGGGTATGAATCTTTTCATGCTTTCTTTCTCCATCTGTTTGCTGTCAAACTCATGGTTGAGGAAGAGGTACTAACACAGCTCACCTCACTCCTCTCTTCTGACCTTTGGGTAGATACTATCCATGCATGCAAATTGGGAACGGGACATTAATCAGCTGAAGGCATTGAGGTTTACTCTTTGCCGTAAAATCGATGCTTAGACACTAGAGGTAAGTCTGATGGGAATAACAATCTAATATAACTTTTTATTTATTTCACGTCCACTACTAACATTGCCAATGAGAAAACACCGTTTCAGACTGAAAGACAGCCCATTCAGAAATTCAGTTGCTTTGTTGATCAGAATGGAGCCACAAAAAATTATTAGCTCTGTCATGCAGTATTTATTGTTAAAAAAAAAAAGTAAAAATATTCACAGTCACTCATGTCCATGTCAAATTTTAGAAAGCCAAAACATGCTGTGAAAACTGACAAGCCATACAGGAATTATTCAACATTAGAAGAAAATTACAAAAAAGTAGAAATAACAAGCAAAACCCCAAAGTAAAAGTATTAAGTAAAGCACTAAAAGGTAAGGGCCAGGTTCACAAACCTGTGCTAGTTAGTGTAAGCTTTTCCAATGAGCAAAGCAGCTGGGCACATAGCTGAAACTACTGACATCAGTGCAGTTGTGCTTTCTCCCACCTAGTCCCAATTTGGACCTCCAGACTGATGTCAAATGCTGTGGCTAGAAATTCTCCTCCCATCTGCTGCATTGCAATTCTGCTCCTTTTATAAATTTCCAAGGGCTGCCTACTTTCAGCCTAGCTGTACCTGCAGCTACCATCAGCAAACCCATCTCTGACTTACACAAGCTCACTAAATGGCTATATGTAAATTCTTTGGTGGTAGAAACAGACTTTCATTTGTAAAGTGCCAAGCACATCATGGATAATGGAAAAGAAACTCTCCTAATTGCATCCTACAGGCTAGAGATGAACAAAACCTGAACAACACCCCTGATATATAGTTTGCATGAGAACCAGACACCATCCTTTGTAAAGCTGTATATATTGATCTTCCCCCTTTACTCTTCTAACTGAAAACCCTAAGACAGCCGGTCTCTTGAAAAAGGTTTCAAATCACCTATATTTTATGTTATATTACATTGTGTGCAGTGGAAGCTGTGAAAACCTCCTTTGCAAGAGCTTCAAGTTGGCTGCAGATGTTACACGCAGCCCTCCCTCTCTCCTCTCATATCAACACAGTTTATTTACACAACACACAACAAATCATACATCAACAAGTAGATTTTTAATGAATAGAACAGCTTTAGAAATTGCACTTCCAGAATGATTTGTATGTTTTCCGTTTATTTTCTAATACATCTCAACCTACCTAATTCCATTTCTAATCTCACAAATGTTGTTATCAATGTATTATAATTGAGGTTATGAAAGTCTGCTTCTAACCTATTCAGAACAGTCAATCTGCCTTAAAATATTTCTGTTTGGAAACAGGCAAAATCTCTTTCAAGAGGTGACATCCCTTTCATTGCCTTCTTTATGTAGAAGCATGCTCCATTTGGGATCCCAGAAAAATGACAGATAAAAGGGATTAATATAATTATACGTATACTTCCTATCAAATTAAAGCAAAGCAAAACAAATAAGTGGGGTTGGTTTCCATTGTGTGAAAACTACTATCATATTCATATGTTTTAAGAACAGCAATAAAAATGTCTTCAAAGATATCACATGTTATTTGATTTAGACTCAAAGCTTGAAAAATGGAATAATTTATAATGCCACTTTATTACTGAAGAGTGTGCACTACAAAGAGATATGATGTGCTGAATTAAATGGCACAATTCACTTGTTAAATTAATTAGGAACATAAATGCAAAAGCTCAAAAAAAATGGATAGCAGAGGAGAAGTGAGTGAGGAGAGAAAAGCTAACCACTACATTTTCTTACAGAAAATTGGAGAAACTTTCGCAGGCAGGACAGCCCCCTG
Source organism: Daphoenositta chrysoptera (assembly GCA_013397915.1). Taxonomy (NCBI): domain Eukaryota; kingdom Metazoa; phylum Chordata; class Aves; order Passeriformes; genus Daphoenositta; species Daphoenositta chrysoptera. Next base: position 196,281 of record VZRO01005750.1, on the reverse strand, counting down.
GACTCAGCAGCAGCCCTGTGTGGCCCACTTTCATTTTCCATGAGAGATATTTCATGAAATGAGCATGTGAGACGCATCTGTGTCCAGGCTGTGATAGTTATGGCTCAGGCCTCTTTCTTCAACAGGGAAAAATGCAAATTATTTAATTAGCATATTCCCGTGAATTAATGCCATTTATCAGAAAAGGTCCAAGTGATAATCACACTGCTTGAGAGCTAATTGAATGCAGAAATCTTGAGTACAAGCTCGATGTGAACTCAGACATCTGGGCACAGCATGGGGGCACCCAGAAAAGTGCCAGCACTAAGGAGATGCCTGTGCTGCCTTGTCCCTGCTGAGGGGACTGAAAAGAAGGGCTCCCGTGGGTATGAGTGGCACGGCAGCTGAACTTGTGGGACCCAGCACAAGGCAATCCCAGCCAAATCTTTTCAGGCTGTTCCTCTGAAAAGATTGCAGGATCCTCTGCATCCTCCCTTCTCCTGAATCTTACCCCCTGTCATTGCTGCGAGTCTGTGAAGACAGCCCTTCGGGGTGGCAGTAACATTGTGCTGTTTTGTTTTCTCACAGAGAAGTGTTGGTTTGTCTGCAGAATACATCTAGGCAGACACAGTGCACTAAGGAAGGGCTTTTCAAGGGGAGAGACAGCACTTTAAAAAAAAAAAAAAAGAGAAAAAGAGGCTGGCTGTATCTGTGTGCTGGTCTGCATTTGCCTATGAGCAGCTGGTGTCAGTCTGAGAAACTGCATCTTCTGTAGCAAAAACGTACAAACCAGCATTTAGGTCTTTCACTTCTTCACTACCTCCTGCTGCCCAGTGCAGAAGGCATTAATGAAGACCCCAGGAGCTGGATGACATCCTTCACACTGGCTGATAGAATTGGGAGCCAGGAAACAGGAGCCTATGGACGCCACAGCATGCCAGTACTTCTCTTTACCCCCAATGTACCTAAATACCAGGTCTCACAGAGTTTGTTAATTTGTCATCCGTGTCTGTGAAGCAAGACATATTCTGGACAGAGGCAGGTGTAAAGACACGTTTTGGCAGAAGAGATTCCTGGTCATGTTTTCTCGGATGGAAACTGAGAGAAATGTGCCCAGAAACATGGCAATAAACAATATGTTTGCTTCTCTGCTGCCCAAAGGCAATCGGGAAGTAAGGGTTTCCTGGCTGTTCCTGGTTAACAAAGATGTTTAAAATGTTAATGACTGTCTGTGTGGTTAAATAAGCATGAACTCCAGCAACTGCTGCCCTGGATCAAGAGCAAAGTCCATTGGAAAGAAGTGCTTTGCTTAAATCTTATGAACAGTGCAGCTGCAGGCCCTTGCAGGCAGCTTTGGTGCATCTGGAATCATGTCCTAACCTGGGAGACCTCCTGCCAGGAGAACAAAATCCCCTGACTCCTACACCCAATTGTGGCTCATCTTTGCATTCACAGAAAGAAAAGCTCATTTTGTAGATCTGGAGCTTCAGGGGCAGTCCCAAACCAAGTCAACACCCTAGCCTTTTGAAAAAGGAAACATTTCTAGTTTTCAGACATTAAGCATGTATCCAAGGGCAAATACTGTCCACTTTTAACATGCTACGGGAACCCCATGGCAGTATAGCTGCAGACCCTAAGCCTGATTAGAGTTCCCTGAAATTGCCTGTATGGAACAGCCAGATGCTCATATGCTTTACTGTCTCAATGTTTGTCTGCAACAAACCGAGTGTTTCCCTCTCCTCAAAGCGTTGTTCTGCACTGCCAGAAAAACAAATACGGACTTCTCAGATTTGACTATAGAGAGAGAATCTGGGAGCAGGGGGTGAGTCATTTTTCTACATTCCTTCTTTAAGAGTTATTTTATGCAAATTGTCTCACTTCCTCTAACCTTTGAAATAACATCACTGATGGAAAGTGAGGAACACGAAAAGTTTTTCTCCATCTGGAAATACAGCCTTTAGGCAACAAGGATGACAAGGCATAAAGACTACCAATCAGTGAGGCAGAGAGAAGAGAGACTTACTTTTTCCTCTCTTTCTTAAGGTAAACCTTAACTGGAGAAGGCTATTCGGTCACTAATCTAAAGCTGTGCTCCTTGTTTAACAATTAGACATGACACAGGCAGAAAATGTGATGCTGAAACCACTCGGAGAAAGGTGCTCCCTGTAATTACTTGTGCTAATAACGTCCCTTTATCTTGTCTCTGGCATTTGCTTTAAACTCAAACTGTAAGAATACAATGCATAATTGCTCTGAGCTACTTAATACGATTAATTATGGAGAAACAGGTGCAAAGATGCATTTCTCCCACTCTGTTGGGATTTATCTCAATCTGTGTCCCACCGAAGTATTTTAAAAACTGAAGAAACAGCTTTTCACACAAAGAAATGTTCATAAACACAATAAATGGAGGTAATTATATCCTGTAGTCAGCCAAATTCAATGTGATTCACATATCATAGTCACTTGACTTCTCTCTGGGTTTGCTCTGAATGACACATCTCTGACTTGTAACAATTTCTGTTCCAAGCTGTTATGAAACCATTTACCCTAAATGATGGCAGCACTTAGAAGGGTGGCTGAGTGAACTTCTACTGCAAATAGTGCTCTCATTAAACAAAATCATGGCTTGTGAGTACCTATATGGCAGGGTTTTTATTTTTCCTTTTTATTTCTTTTGGTTGTGGATTTGGGCTTTTTTT
>VZRO01005750.1:136876-193578 GCA_013397915.1 Daphoenositta chrysoptera | reverse complement strand
TTTTTTTTTTTTTTTTTTTTTGGTTATATGAGGAGAATAGTTCAGTATAGGTGCCATTGTGGAAAGCTTACAGTTTCCTAGGAAGTCACTGTCATGACATTATTTGAACTCAAATCTCCTGCCTCTGAAAGTACATTTTTAAACTTCCCACCCTCAAGCAGCAGCAATGAATTATTTGACAGATATCCATGGTCTGCAAACCACATCTAACATCTAGTGCAGCTCTGGGACCCACTGCACACGTATTCAATCCCTCATATACACAACTTAAGATCTCACTGCTTTGCCCATTGCACCCCAGCCCTACCAGCCTTCCAGCACACACACTCATGTGAAGGTAGCAATCCATCTGAGTCCCATCCTCCCAGCTTCTTCAGCCTTTAGCCTGATCTTCCTGCAGCTCTGAGGTGCTTCCTGCCTAAGCCAGTGCTCAGCTGCCCGGGTCCTGGCACAGCAGCACCCTGCACGGGCCATGCACTGCCTGCCTGCAAGTGCTGGCCTGAGCAATGGTCTCAGCACTTCCCACAAGCTGGGCCACAGGAGATGCTCAGGAGCATCACAACACTCGAGGCTTGTTCTTGGACACAAATAAGTTGCAGAATCCTTTCGCAAGTTCTTTGTGCACCCAGAGTGGTATAAGAGAACTGCAGAAAGATTTTGAGTACAGATATAGTTGATTTAGTCTCGTTATGCCTTCCCTTTTATTCCAAAAAAAATTCACAGAGAAGAAAATGGGTAGGCTGAATATTCATCAACCACTATTTGTAATACTTGAGTGCATCAATATCTGTTTACAGAAATAGGACTTGCCCTCCAGTACACTAGTTTATCAGATGATAAAAAAATGATAAGCATTTCCTTTCATTTCTAAATTAAAAATATAAAAGCTAGCCAACACTTGGGATGAAGCACAATGTAGCACTAAAGAAATTTGCTGTGGCTCTCCCTTCTCCTTCAAGAGTGTGAAGTTTCTGGTATATTGAAAGTTGTTTTTGGGATTGTCTTTAAAGATTGAAAGAGTCTATAAATTTTCATGAGCAGTGAGCTATGTTGCAGTTACAGCAAGAACTGTACGTGCACTGTGTGTGTGTTAAAGGCATCTGAATGCTCAAGCAATAATTAGAATAAAAACTACTTATGTAGAACATTTCTTCCCCTTACACCCATCTTCTTGTTATCGGTAGGATATTGAGGACTGTAAGTAATTAAAAAAAAAAAAAAAAAGGACGAAAGGAGACAAGAAGAAGAGTTCAAGAGAAATGTAGTAAGAATTCTTCTGAAGTTGGCACCAGCTGCTGAGGGGGACTGCCTGACTGATCTTCTGAGATTGATGGCCACACTATGCTCTCTGCTTCTCAAAGTAGTGGTGAGCAGCTCGGCACAACTCCAGCTGAGTGCAGCAAAAGTGTAAGAGCCCTCCTTAAAGCCTTTTCCTTGCTCCTGCTAACACCAGTGGTACTCTGCATAAGCCCACCCTTGCTGGAATGTCCTCAGCATGGGGGCTCAAGTGGGGTCTGTGGGTCAATGCTAAAATCTGCACTTGTGAGATGGACTCTGTCAGAGGGCACAAGAGAATTTCCAGCCCCCAGTCAGAAACACATACAAATTCTGTGGAGAGTATTTTAAGGGAAGAAGATCCATGCATTACTCACTGAAAGCACATATAACACTGATTTTACACTTCATATTTAAAAACTAAAATCATAACACACAAGCATTTTATCCTGCATTTACTTTGACTGCCACCTCTGTCTTCTTTGAAATGGTATGAGTCCTTGGGGCATGACCACAATTAAACAATTAAGTGATAATTATACACTCATTTCTGCTAAGGTGTATGTTCACTTCAGCTGAAGTGTTGGGTGTTTATTACGGTGTTAAAGTTGTTCTCATGTTGGCTTCACACAGTAAATGTACAGTGGATTATTTTTTGCCTTTTATTTTTTTAAAGATGGGGCTTGCAACTCATCTCCCTTAGGGACACACAGTGTCCAAGTAGTACCCACAGTTTTTCTGTTACATTAAAGCAGTTTTGGTATGGGAGTAAGATGATCACATACATACTTAGTCTCCCTTCTCCCATGGATTCTAATACATCCTTAATATTAAAGATTCAAACTGTCCCACTGAAGTCAGTGCTGTTCTTTGCATGCTTAAAAGTACAGGAAGTCTATTGATTCAAATTAAGGTGACCTGGTTTTATACCAGGATATTTCAGTGTTGAGCGTGACTGAATTCTAACTCTGCTCTCTATGCATATTCATAGTTCTTTGCCTCTAGGTCTTACACTGTCTCCTAAACAGGATAACATAAGGAGAGCATCCTAAAACATGACTGTTTCTTAAAAACAGCAACTCTGACCACAGAATGCCAAGGATCCTGGCAGACAATTACAGTTTAATAGATGGTTACTCTGTCTGGCCTTCTCTTCTGGGCTACCTCTGTGAAGGTGTTGGCCTGACAAAGCTCAGCACAGAATTGGGCAGTAACTCCACTATAGTATGGCTGGCAGCTGCATAAGCACACACAGGGCAGCTGCAATCCCACTGTGAGCTTCATCTCACTTGGCCTAAGAGCTGACTACATTTTCTCTTTGGGATCTTGTCTGTGTGGAGCTCACTCAAAAAAAACGGCCTCAAAGAATTTCAAATACATGCCTTAGCAAGTTAGTGCCACACTACTGATGGTGGAGCCCTGTGGGCTTTGCCCAAAGGATTCATCAGATCATAGCAAAGGAAAAGCTGTGTCACAGGAGTGTAAGCCCTGGTTGCAGTCCCAGTTGAACAGCTTAGATACTTCAGAGTTATCTGGGCTGGTCTCTGCCAGATGCCCAGTCTCTCTTGGGAAGTGATTGCTTTCCTTCCTTCTCCTGAAAAGCCTGGCTTAAACAAAGGCTGAATTGTAATGCAAGAGAGTTCTTCACCTCAACTCTGAGAGAAGATGGATACAAGTCAGCTGTCTGAGTATAAGCAATGCCCAAATTCATATTTCTGGTGATTCCCTTTAAAATGGCAAAAGTGATTTCACTGTTTCTCAGATGGAAATATATAAAAAAATTAACTCATCTAAGAATAGAACATTTGTGCCAGAAAAGTTTTTTCTCCTCCTCCATTAGAAAGTAAATCTATTAAAAGGATGATAAAAACTCCAAAAGTAAACTCAACTTTCAGGAGTTTGATGGAACACCACTACAGGCCACCAAAGAGTTGTAGTCTGCTGTGGGAGTAGTTGGCTTAGGTTTTGTTTTACCTTGAGTCAACATCAAGACTTTTTACATTCTTTCCCCCACAAAACACATTACTTTCAGCTATCCCTAGATGCGTATTTATCTCCTTTTACATGGCTACTTAGATTTTAGGTCATTAAAGGATTTTTAAGAACACAGTGAAAATATATAAACATGGCATAGTTAAAGTAGTCCCCCTCCCTAAACTGTCCTAGTCCTCAGGCTCCAAACCAACACATCTTGCCTATCATTATCTTTGCCTTGTAAGCAAAGCCTTGACAGCCTTATGAGAGCTCTTAAATTCACCCAAGCCACCCAAGTTAGAAGTACATATCTCACTGGAGTGGTGCCATTTAACTAGTTAATGTTTAGAAAGCCTTTTGATATCCACAGATGAAAGGCATGGAAACAGTGTGAGGCATTACTGTTATTACCTGCAGATGGTAACGAGTTCTCCTATAGCTACTGTGTGTATATTATGAAAATCTGAAGGCTGGCAAATTTCCTGTAACATCACAAAAGGAGCTGCAATAGTCTTCTATTTAGTCTGGCTTAGTACAGGCAGAGTTTTAAAGTGCCTTGAAAAACTGCAATAAGCAGCATTTTCCCTGTAGATCCAGAGAAATCTACATAATCTATCTTGATTTGTTAATTGCCTTAGCGTCAGACCTTCAGCTAGTGGTTTCAGAACCTCTGTTCTGCTAAGTATCCTCTTCTCACGCTCCAAATACTTCACAACTACTGTGAAAAAAAACCTCTCTGATCTTTCTGTCATATCAACAGCTCCCCAAATCTCTCCATGTGGCGTGACTCCCAAGCCTTATCCCTTGGATGCCACCGCAAGGGGAGCCTGTGCTTGGATTGGGATGGATGCATGGGCCCAGCATGGCAACAGAGAGCATGGCATGGATATTCCTGCGGGGACAGGGCTTTGGGGGTTTGGTGCTGCTTGCTGCAGCACAGCTGCAAGACCCCTCTTTTGCAGCCTGTGTCTGACACATCAGGCAGTCAGTGAGTCCTGCAGCAGACTGACAAACTACGTGCAGTGTGTCCTGTCCTGGAGCTTAGTACAAGCTGGACTAATGGGGAAGGAAGAGGAAGCAGTAAAATTCTGGAGCCAGACCTTGGCTGGAGTCAGATTTCCACTGCTCCTTAAGGAACATGATTCAACCCGCAACACAGGCACCCTCTGATTTGCACAGCCCTTGAGACAAGGAGATAAGAAAAAATAAAGTCTCTGGATAATATGTTTTGTGGTCCAGGTGTACCTGAAAAAATAATGAAGAAGGTGTTAATGCTTTAATTGAGTTCAAGTCCTTTATCCCATGTTTGTGTGTGTTTCTTGCTACCGTGAATGCCACCCACATCCCTTCTGGTGTTGGCCAAGTGGCAAAAGGCAATCCTGCTAAAAGCTAAAGATGAAGTGATAAGAACAAAAAGTAGACCAGCATCCCTGGAGCTTTAAGTGTCTCAGTTTTTGGGGTTTTTTTCCTAAAGTTTAGGGCACAGTTATGATTTAATTTTGTCTCACAAAAAAACTAAAATAAAAAAAGGAAAAACCGGTTATGCCCTCTATTGGTACAGAAAAGCATTATTTTGGTTTCTCAGGCAGTTAAGATACACATGTTTTTAAAGATCAACCCCATGTAGAAAGTGATCAGACTGATCTGATCTGGCCTGGAGAGCTCTGATGGCAGCATGAGAGGCAGCTTGGTCTAGTGGACTGAAAGGCAACAATTCCTGAGGTCTAATCCTGGCTGACACAGAGCCACTGTGTGGCCTTGGGCAAGCTCCTTAAAAAGACATGTCAGGTTAACTTAGGCCTAAAATTAAAGTTTTACAAATATACGTATTTGCAAATACTTACATCAGTAGAAATGAATGTCACTTTTTTTTATTTAATTCCAGTAGGGAAGAAAAGCAATATTTCCAGTTAGAGGACTTCGAGATTTTTTTTCTGCACTGCAGCCTCAGTGTTCAGCTAGAGATGGTGTAGGAAAACAAAACTGGTCGAAGATTGCTTCTACAAAGTAGAAGAATCCTGTGGCTGTAAGACCTTGATTCAGAGAGCTCTGGAGCAGTGGATGCTTATAAATGTTAAAAATTCATTCTCATTCAAAGAACACTAAGTATTAATTAAGTATATGCTAAGCAATAACTGCAGCTCAAGAACCAGACTCTGCTCTCTTGTGAGTGCTTTCCATCACCCTTGCCAGCCTGAATTAGGAACAAACTTTCAGACCTATGCAACTACATCCAAGGGCAGACACAGGCAGTGTTTTAGAGATTATAGAGGTGTTTAAGATTATTTACACCCTGTGTGATACTAATTTGTTAATATTTATCAAGCTGCTAATGCTTCCTATGATTCTGTTTTTCCCCAAACTGCTTCATTATAATGACCACTACTGCTAGACCAACCAGCACTGAATTATGGATGGCCCTTATTTAGGCAGAGTTTGGATCTGTGAGACATCTCAATTTGTGTGGTGATATTACTGCAGTGTTACTGCATTCCCTCAAGTGATGCGACTGCCTCAGATAACGCTGCTTGGTTCAGTGGATTTTGGGTTGCTCTGGAGTGGAATTCTCCTCCCTCACTGGGAAGGGCAGCCTTTTGTTATTGTTTATATGACTCTGTAGCTCTTGGTCTTTCTAGAGGAAACTAGGAATTTGGGGGGCTGGCAAAGGATTTGCCTTGGGAAAGAGGCCAAGCCTACTGCCTTGCAGGAGTCAGGAACAGCTGCAGGTGGCCTGGTATCCACAGCTAATATGACAAGAGAAAATTAGCTGCCAGACAGGGAGGCATTCAAGGAATTAATACCTCTCTATGGCTTACAGGTACAGTGGAAAATGCAAAACCAAAGCTAAAGTCCCATCATTGGATAGAAACTGGCTGCGAGACAGAAATTAAAGAGGAGAAATAATGGTCAAATTAAAATGGATCAAAAATTGTCAGTGACTGCACAAAGCCCTGCAGTGAGGCAGGTTAGTTCATATTATCCATCAGAGATCTAAAAATGATTTGCAAGGTGGCAAAACCTGCAGATGCCACAGAGTTACAGGGAATAATTAAGACTACAGGCTGTATGGCACTCCAGTGACATGCAATAAAGCTGGGTGAACTGAGAGCACAACACATAAAATGCAAGGTAACACAAATTAGGACAAATCATTTGACCTACCTGGGTACACTGTTGACTTTTAAATAAATGGTGGTAATTCTGGAGGATGATCCAGGCATCACAGAAAATTCATTGTTCTGTGCACTGTCGTGACCCTTATGTCAAGAAAATTCTTTAGAAAAAGTGCTTCAGAAGTGGGGACATGGGTACCAACAGCTCAAAAAAGCTTTTGGAGGAGGAGAAAAAGATGAGATATTTAACAGAAAGAAAGGTATCAAAGTAATATGTGATGACTAATGGCTTACAGAAATTAAATCAAGTAAACCCTTCATTCTTAGACAAGAGACCCTGGCAGTGAAGATGAAAACAATGCAACAATTTGATGTCTTCAGTGAAGAACTCATTGCTGGAAAAAAATAATTGTGGCAAAGGACTGTTTGTGACTTCTTTTGAGAATCCATACCCTTTTGCAATTGTATTAAGATCTCTATCGAGGAGATACAAGCATTGATACCACGGACATAACCTAACAGCTAAACCGTTCAATGTTAGGAGAGACTTTCCCAAAGAACAAGTTGTTCCTAAGCTGTTCATGACTCTGTTCTTTGCATTCCCCTTTGGAATATAATTTGTTGTCCATTTCTCTCTGTTATGTGGGTCAGAACACATCCTGCTGGTTTAATGCCTGAAAGCTGTTAAAACCACAAGCAGAACCACATTGAAATGCACTAATTTAAAGGCATCTCTCTGTAGCCAATTATCATCTCGCACCAAAGAGAAGCTGTTAAATACCAATAGAGATTTCAATTCATTTTTCTTAGAAAAAGACACAGAAAAGATAATATGAGACTTCTACTCTTCTAAATGCACTGGGACAGTAGGGGACAGGTGTTCAGCACATTAAAGAAAAAAAAAAGCAGTTAAAGAGTGTTGCTCTAGGCATAGTTTCATCTACCTGACTCAGCACAAATGCCAAAGTACGATGGAGAAATGAAACAGAAGAATCAGCTCTGTGCTGCCTGGGGTCTGTTCACAGGGCATGAGTATTAGATTGCCTCTTCTTTTAATTAATGTTTTCCCTTTTGACATTACACTGGAGACTGTGACTGAACTTTATTCCTCAACAGCAGCCTATGGCAATCAACAGAGTTCTCTGGGAAAACAGTTTGCCCAGAAGTGCTTAGCAGAAACTAGGAGAAAAATGGATGAAGAAGAAAAGATCCTAGAGTAGAGCATTTATTTACTGCAGACTAGTCCTTGAATTTAGCCCATTTTCCTGACTGTGGATAGCCCACAGGGAGATGATGTGTGAACTGATCTGTCATTCAAATAGTGCCCTACAGGTGATTGGTTAAAAACACATTTCAGCCAGGCAGTTTTTCATCAGCTAAACATTTAAGGTTTAGCTAAATGTACCTAAACGTTTGAGGTTCATTACTGAAGTGACTCTGTCAGTCTTTACAACCATGTGGTGGCATTTTTGCTCCTTGACTGGCTCATCTATATAACCAAGACAAGAAGGTCTCCTGGAAAGCCAACAGACAGCAGTGAGGCTGTGCTGGGGCTTTCATTTTCTTCAGAAAGAGGGGGCTTAGAAGAACAGAAAGGACACACCAGGAAAGCAAGGAAAACAAAATATCAGCACAAGTTGTTTTAAATCTTGTCTTGTTCCCTTATGTAAGAAGATCCTACCAAACTGGAGTACTGCCATATGGTATTAAGTGCCTCTCCATGATTTACGTGCTTTTGGGATAGTGTCTATTTGCTATTCTTACATGCCCTGATGGGCATAATTTGCTTAACGTTTTCAACATCTATAGTATCATTTTGATTGGAGGGTATGTCCACCAAGAGCAGCAACAGGGGTGTCACATGAGTGCCATCTGTCCTCCTAACTGGAGAGTGAGAGCCAGTGCAGGTCTGGAAGCTATTACTCTTAAGGTCAGAGAGAACACAACTAAAACTGGCTGCACTGAATAACAGAGATGTGTCCTGATGGATGGCAGTGCTGAGTTAATTGTTGGACTCAAGGACCCTAGAGGTCTCTTTCAACTTTAATGATTCTATGATTCTATTTTAAACATTTCAGGTTTCTATCATTTTGGCAAAATCACTCAGGCACTCTTGAGCCTAAAACAGCCTGAAACAATATTCAAAAGAGAAAAAAAAACCAAAGGAAGGTCTCCTGAGAAGTCATTTACCTTTCCCCAGCAAGATCAGTTCACAATTAGTGTCTTTCTGCATTATATCCCTTTTTCCTTCTGCTCATGGTCTTGGTGATGAAAGGGGTAGGGAATATGACACCCTTTTCAGCAGTCTTCCTGATTTTTGATTGCTCTGATCTTTCACATTGGAAATCCTTTATTCTGCAAGAATTTAAAAATAAAATTTCTTGTTCCTGATGAAGATCTGGTTTTCTGTTTTGTATCTCCCAGAAAGTATCCTTTGGTCACATAGCCCACAGATGTTCCAGTGAGTAGCTGTCCTTTTTGTCACAGTTTTGTCTTAACTCTTCCTTTGAGCTACAAGCTCTGAATAAAGTTTTGAGCACAAATACTGGACATTTATCTCACCAAATTCACACAACTGCAGAACCGAGAACAAGTTATCTGTTACTGTTAAAGACCAAGGAGCCCATTACCTTGGAATTTTCCAGCAGAACCCCAAAAAGGAACTGTCTTTCACACACACAGTTCTGTCTCCCATGAGGCAAGTTAAATCTGTTCTGCTACCTACAACAGAATGTAGCTCAAGTCACCCATCATTTGTTTTCTTGCTTAAAATGTGATGTAAGATTTCAAAGCAGAACCAATTTTAAAATCAGTCCTAAACTGAGGGCTATGTGCTCTATTTTAGAAGCATTGCTTTATTATCTATAGAACTTTTGAAGCAAAAATAAAGTCTCACACAAAAAATATCAATCAGTTCTAACTCTAAATTTGATATAAAAGTAAAGAGATTTTCATCTGTCCTGACTCCACTACCCTTCTTAGCTTCAAAGTCAGAAAAATATCAAAAGTCAGCGAAAAATTACCTTGGTTAACATGAATTTTGCTATGGTTATCTACCCAAGTTGAGTTCAGCTTCAAACATTCTAAAAGAATAAGAATTTCTTACTTTGTATATCTTTGATATATTTATATACATAAAATTGTACCATATATGAATCACAACATGGTATTTTGCCCCCTTTTCACCCTTCACTTCAGCAAACACAGATGAGTCATTTGGCTCCCAACCTGAATATTATTCCTGGGTGTTTGTATATTAGGTATTGATACTGATCCCATTCTTACTTTCTACATTACCTTGTATGGTTTGCTCCCTCTTGCTATTTCCTTCAACTTTACAGATCTTCTGTCCTTGCTAGTCTTCCTATTCCCATCTAAGCATGGTACATTGGTGTGCATGGGAAGAATGTCAGCTGAAGCCTTGGGGTGATGCCTAAGAATTGTGGTGAAATAATATTGCAAATTCCCCAAGGAAAGCAGTTAGAAACGCAGCAAAATTGAGCCTGAGACTGCCTCCATTAAAATAAAATAAAAAATTCTTGAAGGAGGAGGAGGATAAAGAGAAGGGAAAGGCTACTACAGACAAATCAGAGATTAAAATATTTTGGTTTTTATAATGTCAGTTACATTGCACCACAATCCATTAATTATAATCATTATGATGCGTTTTCATGCATAAAGATTGGACCAGCATCACATTGTAATCTTCACCCAACAGTTCTACATTTAGGTTTGAAACGTCTCTTGCACCTGGACCTAGCAAAAAGACATTGACACTTCCTGAGGCAACAAGCACCAAGGTAATGAACTGTGTTGCTGTTAAGTGAGCATCTACCTTTTGCACACAGGATTGTGAATTTCACCCCCAGGTGTTCCCTCACTGAGTCAATGTACATGTAAGCTGCAGCTAAATGCATCCATGTCCATCTTGGTGAACACCGCTAGTTTTACATCACCTACTTATGGAGTTAGTTTTAGTTTTCAGCAGTGTTGTGGTGTTGTGTAGTCCCCTCTATCACAGTGAATAGCTCAATAAAACCACCAACAGCCAAGAAATGGCTGTCAGCTATTTTTTACTTCCCTAACAGCAGGGTTCTTTTTTATTTTTCAGATAAAGTTAATGGATGCAGTTTTTCCGCTGCCACATTTATAAACAATTTGGTTTAGCGGCTGCTAAAAAATACTTGCAAAACATCATTTAGGGAGCAAAAGTAGAGTATTTATGCAATATAGTGTTTATATCTTGTGGAATGACAGACACACTGCTTAAGGAGATGCTGCTTTTCTCTCAGAAGTTAAGCACTTGGTTATACTCTATAGTTATTCATTCACTTGGTGGTAGTTGTTACTTAAATACCTCCTGTCTAATCTCTGTACACAGACTTGTGGGCTTGGCAACCAGCAGAGATGCCTGGTATCATTTGCTGAGAAGTAACAGCAGCTCCTGGCTCACTCCACTGCCAGGGCAACCCAAATATCTTATTGATGTGGTGCTTTTTTTTATATTTAAGTAATCATCCGTTTTTCCTTTGGTTATGCCTTCCCTATTGAATTATTCTGTCAGTTTTGGTTTATGTCTTGTTCATTTAGTTTTACAATCACGTGTTTATATATATATTCACCGCTATTAACACACATTTTCCAAACACGTATAATTAATGGTAGGGAGGTAATAAATGTCCATTGGGCTTTTACAAATTATCTGCAAAGTTGCACCTGCCAAAGTTTGTCTCATTATACTCAAGAAAGCATTAACCTAGCATAAATAAAGAGGAGTTTTATTGCCCTTAGTGTGATTAAAACATGAATAGCTAGGGTGGAAGTAAGTTTGTGAAAAGGCTGTTGTTTAAAAAGAATACAGTTGCACTTCTGATAAAATCTTTGAAAATATCTCAGTAAGGCTCCAGTTAACCACATCAGAGATTGCAGAGAAAGAGACATGGAGGGTAGAAAAGCAAATGGGGGGAAGTTTGGAGTGACTGGGCTATCAGGTTAAAAACGAGCAGTGGTGAGGAGCAAAACAGGGTTAGATCACCTGAGCATGTGTCTCTGCACAGATGCTGAGATACATCTTGTTTTCTGTTGGTTTCAATAGTTAAGTCAAAGGGTAACTGCTTGAAAATACAAATATTTCTTCTGAGAAATAATCTCCTTTTACTAAGAAGACAAATCAAATCCCCGAGTATTGAATCATTTAACAGAACATCATGATTTCCATGGGTTGTTCCGAGGATAGCACAGCATTTGAAAACAGATCAAGTTGCTCTTAGTTTACAAGCTGTCAGTCCAGATCCACATTCTTTTTAATAACAATAAAAAACATGTTCAGTTCGTCTGGCTTTTACTTTTTATTTTTGTTGTGTCATAAAGACACGGTTTGAACTGGATTTTGGATGTTTTCTTTCCCCTTAAGCGCTTCCATAGGGGAAAAAAAAATGGTTTAGATTTAGCAACAGCATGTTATTAAGTGCAGTTTGCCTGCTGTCCATACAACAGCTTTAATGTGTAGCTGCAGAGGTTCTCTAAGACAGAAACTTAGAAGTTAGAAACTATATAGCACCCAAGATCCTCATCTGGTGTAAATTAGCACCCAAAGAGAATGCTGATTTATACAATTTTTATCTTCCTCATCCTGCAGGTTTGACTCAGAAAGGATTTAAGAATAATGGATCTCAATTTCTATTCCTCTCTCATTTACCTGTTAGCTACTTAAGTATCAATTAAGTGTGCAGAGAAATAGACTGAAAAACTGTAGTGATCTGTAATATATGGGAGTATTGGAACAGAAAACAAATCCCATAAAATTCTAATGATCTTTAATGCTGGAGGTTATCACTTCTCACTGCCTGTACCTAATGCTTTTGCTGATGTAGAACACCAAGGGGAAGGCATGAAGTAACACACTACTTGGTGGCCTGGAGAGGATAAAAGCAATAGCAGAAAAGAGAAGAGCTCCCAGAGAAGGAAATTTTCACTGTTGTTAGATTTGCTAATGAAACTAATTGTGAAATAGCAAATGTGAACCTTTGTTCAGCATTTATACCTCTAGGAAGGAGAATAGTGTGAAGAAAAGTAAAAGCAGAGGTTATCTGCTTTCCTAGGAAACTCCTCTTGCTCAGAACAAGCCAACTGGGAAACGGGATTTCACTGTAAACAGCTGTTCTCAGCGTCTGCATTTCAATCACTCTCCTGTTGGGAGTACAATACATTCATATGCCAGCTGCAAAAATCAACTGGTATTACAGTGTGCTTCAGTGTATTTGCAAAATGGAAACAAGTACTGCAAAATGCATGGTCTAAGGTCCCTGCAGGAACCCAAATACCAGAGCACACACACCAGAGAAGAATATCAAGAGAACGGGATCTTGCAGTGAAAGCTAGTATTAGAAATGCAAATAAGAGGTACGTGGCAAAACAGCAAACTGACATTTCTCAATAACAGTGAGGATTGTTTTTGTCTCCAAAATGCAGCTAAAATTAAGTGAGTCTGAGAGAAAGATTCCCACAGTTCCAGCGCTCCACCCTCCATCCCTGTCATTTATACTTGCTAAAATAAAGTTTGTAGAAAGTTATAGTGTTCATTAAAAAATATGACTCTCAAACATCTAGCCCCAAGTATGCACAAGCATGCTGACTGCATACTTGTCTATTTTAATGCTGTAGAAGATCAAATTTTCTAGGAAAATGCAAACAACTTTAGCAGCAGGTGGCTGAAGCATAGCCTTCAGAAAGCTGTTAAGAACCATTTTTGTCTGGGAAATAAAACGTGGTTGCAAGCTATGTTATTTGCACTTATTGATTCAGTGAAAGGAGTCGCCTTATGTTTAATTCAAATTGTAGTCCTGGCTTGGACAGGCTTAGAACAATCAAGTTTTACAAATCCATGTATTTAAGGGACTCTAGTGGTGGTTGTTCACACTGTCCCCCATGTTGTTTTCAGATTATGTCTCCTCTTACTGGCAGAGGCAAGAGCTGAAACAGATGAAGGGGTACGTGAGGGAGGAAGAGGGAAAGAAAGGCTCTGGTACCCACCAGAGGATACTGGTGGAGGGGCTGAATGTGACAGCAGGGAGTAGGGCTCTGGTCCCGTGGCAGATCAGGCAAACAACGCCTCAAAAGGACTGAGAGGCAGCACCATTCTTTTTAACTACCCACCTCCACTTAATGGTACATTCAGCATCGCATGTAAAATCAATACCCTAATTACAGGCTGTATTACATCTCAATAAAGATTTATTTTTGCCTCATTGGTGAAAGAATTAAGGAAAAAGAAGTATATACATGCTTATATATTTCCTCTGCCCCCACCATTTTTTTAAAAATTATTTTTAAGGAAAATCACCACAGCTCCTTAGGCAGACAGAAGAAATTGTATCTTGCAAACAGAAGGCTGTCCCTGTTACAGGGTGGTGAGGTGAGTACACTCATAACGTGATCAGCTTCCCATCTTCAGAGTGAAGATGTTCTTGCCTGTTACTGACATCTGTCAAACGTGGGCACTGCTGATTCATCAGAATAGGTTAATTTCACAGGAAAAGGTCACTCTGAGAATGCTACAACACTAATTTGCTAATTGGGTTGGGTCAAGAGCCCTTCAAAGCAAGGGGCCTGCCTCATCATTACTGGATATACACGATCCTGTGAGAATGTTTTGGGTGTATTTTTGTTCCAAAGAAGAAGTACTTTGTAAATAAACAAAACCATCCTACATACCCATTGCAGATATTTAAATTTAAAAATTAATGCAAAATCCTGTCCAGAGTTTCCTGAAGAAATTTTTGTCAAAATACACATTCTCCCCAGAGACTATTTCTTTGCTAAAATCAGCTGCACGTTTTCCAAGTTACCACAAGGTTTTGTACAGAGTGGGATTTCTATGGTTGTGGAAATTTTTCTTTTATTTTCTCACATTAATTACTTTCACCATGGAAGAAAGAGACAAGGTAGGCTATGAACAAACAAGACCCCTGCCCCTGCCAAACTCCTGGGCAGCACATAAGCACTGTGCTGGACAAAGAATGTCTGCCCTGTACCTGGACCAAAGGAGCAGATGCCCTCCTTTTTCAGTTCCTCACAAAAACTCAAAAAAACTTTCAACTTCCTTGTACATTTTCTAATGCCTCCGTCACCAACATTTAATGGAGCAGTGGCTGATGGCATACTTTCATGACAATATCAGGTAAAATAAATGCTGCTATGACTTGATGTTTCACTAGCCTCCCTTGAGAATGTGATGTTGGTGGGTACATAGTAAAAAGGCAGACTCAGCTGTTCACACGTATGCAAAACACTTCAAAAATCCTCCCAAAAAACCAAAAACCCAGCACAGTGTTCCAGGGTTTTAATGCTAACAAGAGAATATGGAGTCAAAGACCAAATAAAGAGATGAAAGCCATGTTGGGATTTCACTCCACAACACAAAAATATTTGAGGTACTCTGAAAAAAGCATTAGATACTGGCAATGCTGCACCTATACAGCAATTACAAATTATAGCAAGTACTCTGCTCAGCTTTTCACCCTCCACAAAGATTGGGACTGACGCAACAGGACAAATAAAGACCATGCATTTAAACTCAGATGTGGAATGAGACAAGTTGTGTTTGTCAGTTTAGCTAGATGCACATACATATATGCACATATAGAGGTGAGAGCTCACAAATAGTCTCCCTCTCCCCTGTCCCTGACCTCACATCACCACCCCACTCGCTGAAAATTGCCCTGCCCAAACTGGTGGCAGAGCAAGCAGAACTCTCAATATTAACAAGCCATTTTTTAAAAAAGCAGCAACCTTGGTGTCAGCAGCGTGGTTAATACTTAGTCTTCCCTACGAGTGCTTTAAGATGTTTAACATCCTCCAGGGAAGGCAAGGCTGCTATCAGTTATATAATTCACTCTGAGCATGGCATTTCTAACTATAGACTAATATGGTGCAAAGTCAGCTGTGGGTGGGTAGAGCTCAGAACAGAGATGTAGATATCACCCAGAGAGGCACCACGGTAAAGCATCAGGTTCTGTCATATGGTCTTTTACTGAACAGGTCAGGATATCAAGATGAATTTTTGAAGATGGTTATGCTTGGTGCCTCCCTGGACACCCCAAACCATGCCATTACAGATACACTGCTGGGCAAGGAAGTGTCACTGGGGCTGCAGTCTTTCTTCACTTTTTTAAGGCATTTTGTACCCCTCCTGGAAAATCTTGGAGACTCAGATCCCACAAGACTCTGTGAGTCACAAAGCATGCTCTATTATGGATAAGGCACACCATGCTCAGCTGCTGTACCTACAAGGTCTGTGGTCTACAGGCAAGCGGTCAAGATTTTCTGAGATAGACTGTGAAATATTCCAGGCTTGATCCACCGTCCAACAGATCATTAACTTGGAAATGAGACTTGGAAGGTTCACCTAAAGCATGATGTCAGAAAAGTCTGATCAATTCTAAATTATGAAGTGGGTAGTAGTAACAGCTTTTTTTCACTTCTAATGTAGCTATTTTCTATAAGGTATATTTTCTTTATTTTTAGCCAGGACGTTTTTAGAGTTATGCTACTGGGCTGATTCGTACATCTTGGTACACTTGCAAATGTAGAGCTTTTGGGGCTCCTATGATGGCAAACAGACAGAATCAACTACATGGAGAGAGGTGCTAAGGTTACAGGGCTACAATTTCCAAAAGTAACTTCTGGATGTCACTGAAGAAGCCTTGTCAAGAATTGATTAGTTGAATTTTGAAAAAACTATCTTGGCTCTCTGTATCCAAATCCATATATTGTATCCAAATAAATTCTAAGCTGATTATCCATCAGCTTGGTCAAATCCAGTCAGAATTTAACAGATGAAGAAAAGTATAAAACTGAAAATACTGGAACACGGCAAGATAAAAATCATGTGAATTTTAATCCCAACCACATACCAGCACATATTCCACTCAAACTATGCTGCAAGGCTTAAGTAGTATCTACAGAAATAAACTGTTCAGAGATAGGAACAAGACAGCAGGAAAACAATCTTTCTAGCTATGTACTTTACATTCTCTTATTATCTTCAGTAATCCTCCCTTCTTCCTTGAGTTGGAGGGAAAACACATGCTGGACTCAGATGCTAATTATCTCAAAGATTATTTCAACAAAGGCAGCAAAGCAAAAGTACAGCAGGAGTATCTCAGCAGAAGGTTTCAAGTTAGACTGATTTGGTTCTAAAGTGATTTGAAGGGTCTATTAAAACTCATTTTGGTGATAGCTAACTGATAGGCCACTAGCACCACAAAGCCTGAAATTATCTTCCAATTTAAATAAATCCAACAATCTCAGAATCCTTAGAGAGAAAAAAACAGGTACCATTACTCCTTTATTTCTTCAAGAAGTCGAGTAATGCTGCTAAAAAAACCAACCAAAAACAAACCTGAAAACAGTTCTGTTATACATAGCATGGTTCAGTACATATTCAAGAGCAATCCAGTTTGACTAGATTTCTGTGATGGATGATCAAAGTACCATGGTGTAAATTCCATCTCCTCCTCACCCAAGTGATTGCTGTACAGGGACAAGGCTCCGTATGTAATACATCCAGAAAGGCTGTAAAATGGACTAATGATAGTTTAGAGTCTTCAAACTCAAGCTAAGATTAAGGTCAAAGGTAAAATTCCTATGAACTGGTAAGAGTTTACTTCATTGAAGCACATGTGTTAAAATCAGACAGCCACTAATCAAGTGCCATGACTGGAAGGAAGAACATTGCAGCAAGTCCTTATTAGTAATATAAGAAGGGTGAGAAATCAGGCAGATTTGGCTTGGGCTTTGAAGCAGGATAAAAACTGAGCTAATACTGCAGATACGGTTCAAAATTTGGATCTAATCTAAATGTTTCCAAAATAACAACAGAAATTATACACAAGTAAAAGGCCTGTAATCAAATAAGAAGACCACACAGTGGGGCACTCAGATGATGAGAGGAGACTCTCCAAAGCCTTTTCTCTGCTTGTACACAGCTTGAAACATGAGTGAGCTTGGAATCACATCTATATCCAAGGAACTGGTCATGGTACTGTTCAAGTACCATGTACCAAGTCCTGTATTCTTAAGGAAGATATTTGTATGGTCTGAAGCAATGCAACATCAGATAGTTGACGAACAATGTCAGTTTTTGTCATATAATTCAAAGGCACAGAAGTGCAGTTTTTCCAACTTTAAAAAAGAGTGGTATTGAAATCCTAAGTCTGTTCTGAAAAATTCATACACAAAATGAGAAAATTCAGTGAGATCACAAAGGGTTAATTTTAGAAGAAATGGCTTGATTAAGTTAAATGTCTAACAACACTTTATCCATTCACCTGGGTGCAATTATTGGGACACCATATTCTCTCAGGCATCACATATGCTTCTGTATGAAAGAAATTAAAAGATCTCATAGATCATACAAGGGAAGACATGAACAGCTGCCCATTCTTCTCCATGCAGAATAATAGCCTTTTATTAAGTGGTGCATAAGTTTTCAAAGCAAAGTCATTTCTTCAAATCTCTCCAAGGATGAAGGAACCCCTGTTTCAGCTGTAGCCCCATTGCTTGGGTAGTTAAGTGGCAAACTTAATACTTGTAGTGCTCACATGTACTTGTAGATCATCCTTGCTGGTCTGTGCACTTGGCAAGAGAATAGCAGAGAGAACGGGAATCTATTTTACATTCTCAAAAATAAAATTTTAACTGCTGACATTGGCCAAATTAAAATCAATCTCCTCCCTATTCCCTTCAGCAAAGGTAACTCAAAATACAGTAATTTCTCTTATTTAAAATGTCCTCTTCTTATTGCAGAGTATATTTTCCTTCCCAGATTTCTTCTTATGAAGAAATGACTGTTTTCTTCTCAGATACTGGAAGCAAAGTATTTATGTTCAAGCAGAGCTGAAGAATGAAGTTGCAGTCAAGGAAGTACAAATTTCAGAGAAGTTGCATGTGATTGAAAACCAGAGGTTAGGAAATTGCTGCTCAGAGCTAATGATAGTAGTCACTATTGGACTGCTTTGGCAGGTCTTGCCTCAAAGAAGATCTGTTATCTCCTTACCCAGAGTTTCTGTATTTGCGTACTCTTCCTACAAGAGGTCAGGGTCATGGAGTGATGTCTCACATCTTTTTAGAAGACAGGATTTTCCTTTCCTTTCTTTTGGTCTCCCTGCTCAATGTGGCTGCAACTTGTAGGATCCACAAGGAGGTTAATCCCCTTGCAAATAAGCTGTGCCCTGGGTGCAGGGCCATGGGAGATGACGCAGTGCAGAGCTGTCTTCAGTCCAGCATGACATAACAAACCACATGGAACCCACTGCAAGCAAGGCTCTGTTCTTTCCACAGCATGCTGCTTTCCAGACACACAGTGTGTGCCAGTTGTCCCACCAATCTTCTATTATTTCAGCTTGTAGAAAAATTTACTATAAAACCTGTATGTTTTAAAAAGAAACAGACTATAAGCAATTTTCATGTGCCACTCCATTATGGTAGATAATGAGATTTCACATTTTATTTTACTGATAATAGAATCAGGGATTTAAGTGCCCTTGTCAGAGCATACAATGAAGATTTGTGAAAATAGGTAGAGTTTTATTACGAAAAACATAAAGCTGAATACTTTTTTTCTCAGAAAGTTCTGCCACAAACATATGACAACATGCCAGGCAAGAAAACCCATTTCCTTCTGCCTTAGTTTGTACTCATCTTCAGCAAAAAATTAATGGCATGTGACTGCCTGATAGCTAGCACAGAATTTCTTTTTCACACAGTATGTATTAAGAACAGATAATCCTTAACACTGGAGCTTACAGAAACACCATGAAGGAGTTCTAGTGCTCTGCTTCTTGCTCGTGCCCTTGGGAGGAAGTGCAGAATCCAGGAGACGTTTTCAAATGAATCTCCCGTTTCCAAAATTATTTTGTAAGTGACCCTGGTTATTTCAGTTATCCAGCAGATAAAGGAAATGAAAAGGTTCGCTGTTTTGCTCTTGAGTAAAGTATCTACATCCCTTAATGACTCTAATCTTAATGAAGAGGTAAATGAGACTTTCAGAATTGGATAACTCTGAATATATTGGATAGATTTCCATGGGCCTTTTAAGGAACAGTTCCTTGCTCTAAGAAGCCACCAGTCTGTACAAGTAGCACTGTACACAAAGTGATAACAAAGTTTGATTTAATTTGATTTCCTCACCTTCTTCCATTACAGGGTGCAAAACAACACAGAAAATTACATGCATAACCATGGCTGGTTTTCCTCGAAGTGTACACTAAAGGATACTTCAGGGAAACTAAAGAAATGCTACAGTATAGAGAACTGGGCCTCCATCAATGCTAGGCCAGTCTGCTCTGCACTCTCAAGACCTCAAAATTCTGATAAACAAAAACAGTTTTTCTCTGGAACAAGGCTTACTTCTTTCTAAATTTCAACTTTTAATCCCAGCAATAGAATTGTTCAACAGAAAAGGTAGAGAGGGTGTATTTTAAAAAATATGAATAGAAGCGTATAATTTTATGTATTACTTTTTTTTCCCTGTAGTCAGATGTCTTGTCCTCCAGTTTTAAAACATGAGGGGGGCTGCAGGCCAAGGGAGGCTCCCTTCCATACTACATATGGTAGTTCACATTTCTGTGCACTCAGTCTTACCTCCTGGCCTTGGAGAAGTGTTTTGGATACTTTTATTTTTAAATCAAGTGTCAAAAGCTAAACCACTCCTGAATCAAGGTTACAACTATGTATTCCATTTTCTTTTTTAAAAAAAGAAAATACACCTAAACTAACAAAAAATCTTTTCCATGTTAGTTACAGACCTGTTTTTAATTATTGTGCTGTAGAACTACTGCTTGCAATCAACTCTCACTCATTTAGGACTTTCCTAATACTGTTTTCTCTAACATTGTCCTCAGTATTGATTAAAAATAAGTTATTTTAAAAAAATAAAGCTGGCATTTACATATCTAGACACGAGATTATTGACAGTATTTTTTCCCTAATATCCGTGAAATTAGTCCTCAATAGCCACAAAGACTTATCACAATTTCTCCAATTAATATGAGAGAAATCTTTGTCTGCATCTATTTTTCTGTAAGAGATAAATAATCAAGATTAATTTAGTGCTAAACACAAAAGGGAGGATATGATGGTTTGGCATACTCTTGGCCTAAATGATACAGTCATTTAAAATACAAACCAACCCCCAAAATACTCCAAACATTTCAATGCTGAGCTGATATCACTGTTCTAAATAAAAGAAGCATTACTCTTGTTACAGTCTCCCTTTACTTCAATTGAACTTCAACCATGGAGAAGTCACTGTATGAGAAGTCACATATGGGCTTGCATCTCATTGATGCACTGTAAGGGAAAAGACTATTAAATGAGACAAATTCAGCTGCCCACACTGAGAATATCAAACTATTTAAATGACAGCAGAGCTGGAGTTAAAATAGCTGAGACACAAGGGTTTAAGAGATGACCTTCTCTTGAATGGTGACATGATTTGCCAATTATCCATCAAGCGCTCTGTGGGTATTTGATACGTTTATCAAATATGAAACCGTTCATTTTAATATAGTGGAGAGTGAGGTTTTATTCATTGTGAGGTAGCCTCGTTATCCCATTGTGCTTTATCACAGAGACAGCACAGCCACCTTTTAATGTTTCACATCCAATGGCCTTTAAGAGTGAGAGATGCTCACCTGTCCTAGCTAGCACTTTCATAAAAAAGTATTCATATGCCCATTCTCTGCATAGCAGAGAATTAACTGCATAAGAAAATGAATATACTATTACACAGTAGGACTACTACACCCATCCCAATCACACTGCACTTCTGGACACAGTGCACATCTCTGCCTTAGTACCAAGGGAATTACTTCTCCAGCACAGATTCTCTGGGTGATCCCTAGCCTCTGAGATTTGTTTCTGTCTGCAGAAAGTTATGATTTTTTTTCTTGCTTTGAGTGAGAAGACAGATCAGATGCTGGTGAATGCACTGAAAATGTGTTGACAAGGAGCCAGGATACACGCAGGTCATAAACTACAAGGGACTGCCATCAAGGAGACAGACTGACCTGCTCTATGAAGGTGGAGCAGAAAGAGCAGAAAAGAAAGGACAACCAGTGATTACTTCTGGAAAGAGAGCATGAGTTTTAGCTCCTTGTTTTACAATAACCTCTTAAATAATGGAGTGTTCTTAAAAAAATGAAAGAGAAATGTTTGCTTCTTAAATTTCTCTAAAGAATAACTATTTATATATGACTGATAAGCAAAAATGAGATAATTCAGACTAACGAAACTGCTGAACATTGGCTAGATAACGATTGTCTTATGCAAACTCAGTCTGACTATAATCAATACAAACACTGAAGGGCTCTTCTGAAGGTGATGGAGATGACGGAAAGGAAGATAATTCATGTTGAACAAAGAGAGGATACAAGAAGCATTGTTAAGATGTGAGATCAAATGTCAGGAAGACATGGATGGTCATTGGAGCTTAGAAGGAGAGCAAGGATGAGTACAAACAGGTAAAATGAGATTATGTGATAGAAACTAAACAAACAGCTGTAGTCCCACCCCATTACACCCATGTAATACATATATATTCTCTGATTAAAAAAAACCCCTGTCCAGGAATCTGTAGTCTCTACAGGAAAGTAAGAACAGACATAAGAAAAGAAAGGCCAAAAATCTAAATCAAGTGATTGAACAATATCAAAAAAGCCAAGATGAAATTCAGTTGGATAAATTTGACTTCATTGTTTGTTCACAATCTCAGCTAAAACGTTAGCGTCCTGAGGTTTGCAGGTTGCCTTAGGAAAATGTATAGGAAAATAAGGTGTTCCAAGGACAAATGTGACGAAACAGGGAATGTATAAAGGGCCCAAAAGACAGAATATATGCCTAAAAGAAGAGTAAATACTACAAAATTGTAGAAAAAGAACAAGGTGTATCTCACAGAGTAAATTTAAACAGTGGCATTGAAAGCAGTGAGGGGAAAATTGGATGCTGTAAATCCAAAAGTATAATACTGTGCTGTAGTGTAAAAATACCAACCTGTTACAAGGACTTGAAGAGGAAACAAACATCTCCTTTATTGTGAATACACTAGGCAGTTTTCTCCATTCACTTTCATGTTATTAACTCAATAAATGGAGAAAAAACAACCAGATTGATCAAATTATTACCTTGCTTGGCACAAGGTGGTCCACTGATACTTTCTTTCCCGACTTTGTTATTACTGATGTTCCTGGCAGTAAAGTTTAGTGGCTTGGAGAAAATGCCCTTTCTCCACTTGGCAACATTTCCTTACTGAAACTGAACTAAATAACAAAAACCCCCAACAACAAAGAAAACAACAAAACAAAAATATGTACAGCAACATATCACATGGGGATTTCTGAGTTGCAGACTGAAATATGAAAGCCTGATGAAAATCGAATGCTTAAGAAGAGTAAAGGAAAGCAAGAGAAAGAGTCAAGAATAATAATGAGGACTATTAAAAAGAAATGCAGAGTCCCTCTCTTTTCTCCTCACAGAACTGTAGTCACAGCTATTGAAGACAATTAAAGGCTTCAGTTCAGATAAAAATCTCCATCACTAAATGTTATACACACACTCAGAGAGGATGAGAAATGATTGCTGCCTCAAGCACTGATGCTCCAAGAGGACAGGATAAAGGACAGAAGATGAAATAGGGGCACAGATGACTTCTTGAAAGATGCTGTATTCTTTAAGTACTGAATCAACAAAGGTCTTATATATGCACAGTCTTTCTTTGAAGACAGTTCAAGGTGACTGTTTCAAGATAAGTACGTGCTTAAGTGTCTTGGTGGACTGGAGCCAGGTGTCTTGGCAACTGACAGGACTGAGCCCAGAAGATGTCTCGTCTGTGGTTGTGTTGAGGAAGGGCAAAGGAATAATTAAAGCCTGTTGACTTTACTGATGTGAGCCTTGGTATCTCTGATAAGCTCTTGTCAGAGCCACTCATAGGCGCATGCAGAGTGTCAGGTCCACGTGGGGCCACTCCTTTTAATAAACATAAGAAATGGCCAAAAAATATAGAATTGCGCTATGAAATATGCAAAACCTCACTTTCAAGCCAAACATCTGTGTTTTGCATGTGGTAAAGCAAAACCCAAAAAACCCAAACGTACGTAATTTCCGTGAAAGAATTTGGAACACTTGAAAACACTAAATTTTTAGGTTCCACCATCCAATCTTACAAACATAGTTCCTGTTTGCAACAGGAAAGATGGCAGAGAGGCAAGCTGTCCGGTGGGTGGTATAAATTAGCAAAGAAACATTTCAAAGAGACATATATATAGAAAATATCACACAGTTTTCTTACTTAATTAAAAACTGCCACAAATTCTGTTGTCTACTTGTATATTTTCTCAGCTGCACCAGCTGAGTTTGAAGACTTCGAATTGCATCTGGAATTCTGTATATACCTGAATTAAACAACACTCACTCTCCGGAGACAAAAGAGTCAGGATACATTTGGTGAGCAAAGATGTCCTTAACAAAGACACAAAATGTACAGAATAAGGTGCCCTGACAAAACCTGCCCTGCAACATCCTTATCCCATTACTGGGGAGAACAAAGGCAAGGCAGGGGGCATGGAGAGAGACTGGGCAAGGTGCAGAGAGGGAAATCAGTTGCTTGCAAATTGGCTCACAGTCATAAGACAAATGACTGAATTTTTTTCTACAGAAGGCAGGTAAAAATCAACAACAATTAATGGCTGGGGATGCAACTTTACCCGTGAACTTTACATTTCCTCAGGTAACAAAAACCAAAATAATAAAAAAACCCCCATGAGTTTTGTGTTGCTTGGCTATGTTGAACCATATTCATTTGGTCCTCAGGTATTTGAGTCTTTGAAATCATATTTTTCACAAGTCTCTAAGTTTTATGTTTGCATGAAATAACTACTATGGATCCTCAATGAGACTTATAAAATGGTTTCTGCAATAACATACCAAATAAAGGGTAAGTGGTGCACCTCTGTGTCCCTTCCCCTTGCTGTTTGTTCTTTCTTGGGCCATCTGTAGCCACAGCTGTTTTCCAATTAGTTGATTATTGATAGGAGCTTTCAGAAGCTCTTGACTCCAAGAGAAGGCAACACCTCCCAAAAGCTGGTCCACAGCATTCCTCACTCTATGAAGCACTTCTCCATATAGGAAAACTTTCACCAACCCTGGAGGTATTTAAAAGATGTGTAGATGTGTTTGGGACACTCCACAGGGATGGAACGTGGCTTAGTGATGAACATGGCAGTGCTGGATTAATGGCTGGACCCAACAATCTTAGAGGTCTTTTCCAACATACACGATTCCATGATTCTAATATTCAATTATTTGTTCAGTGTTTTTGGTGGCTGTCTGATGAAGTAGCACCAGCCACTTTTGCTATTGACAGAAGATATTTAGAAAGAACTGTGTAAGGAGTGAAAGGAATTGCAGTAGTTCCTTTTTACTTAAAAGAGTTGAATGATTACATGAGAGAATGAAAAAAAATGGGTGTAAAGAAGACAAATAACTGATGGGAAACTTATGTATCAAAAAAACCCAAAGTCTTAGCAGTAATTTCATGTGAATACTATTGCCCATGCAATTTTTAGATATCATCGTTTCCTTTTCTGTCTTCTGAATAATAATGATGCCACAAACCAGCAATAACAGACTCAGAGGACTGAGATTTCTTCCTTTATAGTTCTCTCCTGGGACATTTCAGGATTTGTATTGCTTCTAGTTTTTAAGAGTAGCTTTATTTAACTATCAGTTTGTAAGAAGTGCGCTTCTCTTCACCTCCCTGCACACTTCACACTGGGACAGGAAAAGAAATGAATGAAAAACGTTGTGAGACCCACAAGAACTAAGAAAAAGGAGGTGAAAAGGACATAATATATATGTCCCTGAAGGAAAGAACCACGTTAGAGATAAAGATGAAAACCAGAGTAGATTTCAAAACTACTCAAACATACGAGACTGCTTGTATTAAAAATGAGAAGGAACATATTCCTAAGTTTTCAGACTCAGTTTTACTTTCTCTTTCAACTTTGCAAAAAGTTCTCTGCTAGTAGTAGTATACATTTCTAATAAAAGAATTTCATTTAATATTAATAAGGTGCCTTTCACTTGTCGCTCTCAAGTTGCTTCACAAAATGTGGTTCTCACAGTTTTTCATAGTCAGATGAACAGGGCAGTTTAATTAGGTCTGTCTCACCCTAGGAAAAAAGAGGAAGAGAAGCTGAACAACCCATATTCCAAACACTTGTGTTGAGTGTTGACTCTGAACTCATTACTACACATGCTTACATTGGTGCAGTTCAAATTCCTGGCACAAGCAGTTCAACCAGAAATGGAGAACAGAATAAATACTGATTTGTGTAGAGACATCAGACTTGAAAAAACCAAATTCAGTCTATTATTTTGCTGTAGGTGTTAAAGTTTCTCAGCCAAGGTACTCTTTGTGCTTACAGCGGTCATTAATCTGGTAGCACTATGAGCGTAATTACATCAAACATGGGTTCTTTAGATGCTGCTACAAATCTAGAAATCTAGGTTCAATTAAAGGGACTTTAACCACGGGGAATCACTAATAATCCTCACTGATGTCATGGTAACAAAGAAGTTAACATGCAAGGCTTTTGACCCATGGTCCTTTGCTCTACATGAGGCAGCCTTTCAATTATTACTTGCTCTAGACTTCTGACCTCCATTTAATCCCGCATGCCAAAGGAATGATCAGCCTGGGATAATTCAGGTCACCAGGCTCACACTGTCACTGCCAACCACCATTCCTCAGGACTGCAGCCCTCATGCTGGCACCCCCGTTGGTGTTACCTGTAGGCAATGCAATGGAGTTTCAAGATCACCGGGGTTCAGTTGTAGCCTTCTCTTCTGACTGTTGGCACAGTTTCTGTTCTGAAGCGCTCCTGCTCCACTCTGCCTGCCCTGGCCACTGAAGAGCCAAGAAGTCTCACACGCAACTTTCTTTCTTGTGGCTATGCTACTCCATTCACCAAAGCTGTTTGAGCAGGGAAAGGCAATGCTAAGAACACAAAGGATATCTCTGTCTTCCCCATCCACTGTTTTAGGCCAGTAAGTTTAAGATGAACATGAGTCTTACACATACCTCTCTGAAAAATCTTCAACGGCTTCCACAGGCTTCAAAAAAAGCTTCAGAAAGCTTCCTGAAACTCATGAAGTAGTGCAAAACAACCCCCAAATATCTCAAAAGGAAGGAAACCAAAGCCCTTTAGCACTTCTCTTCAGTTACACATTACTATATGATTTTTTTACTTTTTAATAATGTTTGTTGATAAAGGCATCTAGGAAAAATCTCCCAAGGAAAACCATCAAAATTTAGATGTGGTCTCTTTATGCTAGGACAGATTTATTGACAAAAAAAAGATGAAAAATACAATCACTCATGTTTGTCCTGTTAAATCTGACTAGGCATTTTACACGTTCCTTATACAAGTATGGAATAAGATGAGAGGTGTGATTTTGACATTGGTCCCATCCTCTAACACAAGAAATTTTGATTTTTATTGCCATGAATAGTTACACAGACAGAGGAAGAAGAGGCAGAGTGAGAATTTCAGTGTACAAATATTTATATTCACAAGTCAAAAACTGATACAGTCATCTACTACACAAGGCAGTATCTTACACTGCATTTCATTGCCTAAACAGCCAGAAATTGAGATCAGACTTCCCATAGGGTTAACAGTATACACTGAATTTGTCCATATTTAAAGCACCAGAGAGACAGATAAAAGTTTGAATGTCATGAGACTGCAAAGGAAAAAGAAAATCAGAGAAAGGTCATTGGAGGCCAGCAAGCGAGAGACTAAAGACAGCTTGCAGAACAAGAAGTTCATTTAAACACAGTAATTTGAAAACAGGCACAACAGGAGACGATCTATATTATCTTTTATTTGCTGAATCTTTTTGCTTTTACTACTGCCAATTCCTCCCCTGCAGTTTAGACCTGGCAGCTAAATCTCTGTTGCTTTCCAGCAGCTTTCAGAAAACAGATAAGAAACCAAGCTAGCAAAGAAATAGGCTAAAGTACTCTCACTTTCTCGCTCACTCTCTGTTCAAGTACAGCAAGTGAATCTTTGTTTACAGCATCATCTACGGGCTTGGGAACTCTTGACAGCAGAAGTCTTATACTGACCTAGAAACTTCCAAGTCTATGACTACCATAAACTTCTTGATAATGGTTTCCTAAATTATTATATACTTTTTAGCTGTATTGTGTATATCTTGGCAAAATAATGAGACTTAGTTCACTATCAGGCCCCACGAAGGTGATACTCTCTTGATATGTAAGGCTCTGGAGTGGTTTGGACCCTGCAGAGAGAAAAAAGAGGAAAAGCCTCTAGCTATTATCTCGATGGCAGAACCAGTCTGCAGAGAAAGACTCATCTTATTTTACAAGAGAAATTATACACAAAAGATGCTTTAAAAAAAAGGCAGCATACGGATTAGTCTTTTGTTGTGCATTTGTTGACAGACTTTTATTTTTCATAGAAATAAATATCTACTGAGTCCAAATGTTCTCAAGCTATTAGGAAATATTTCCCTCTCATCCTTTTTAGAAACAGCTGCTGCATTCTATGTGGACTACAAAACCAATCTTTTTAAACTATCAGTGTTTGTGCTTGAATCCAGTTACATTTGCACTTTGTTGACTGTGCTTTAAAGTCTTAAAAATAAATCAGCAATTCATTCTTCACATCTTTACACCTTAGAAAATTGTTGAAATGTTATAATGAGGAGACAGAATTGGAGAACATGTACTGTGTTGAATGTACTTGTGATCACTGGCTACAGTGGGAGTGCTATGCATTGTCCTTGCTTTATAAAAAACCTAAACTTTGAGCCTGCATACCACTGTCTATCACGTCTGTCACACTGCAAAGCAAAACCTAGCTTAGAGGTCTGGAAACTTCATCTCCTTTTCTTTCCCAAGTGGTAGGTTATGCTCTGTTGCAACAACTACCAAACTTTACATTCCTCACAAAGTCCAAAATGAGATCCAGCTTTGATCCTCTCACCAACATTTCCTTAAGGTGCTTCACAGCTGAAATTCTTTAATTTCAAGAATTCTGGTTTCAGGCTCTGGCAGATGAATGGTTGAGTCCTGCTTGCTTCCTTTCCTTCAAGAATTTCTTCCTCTACCTTCCTCACTAGTAATAATAAGCCTATTTCTTTCTGTTCAATTGCTACTCTTTATTGTTGAGGTAGTTCTACCCAACCATCATAACTAAGTTTACAGGCAGCTTTTCAACTCTTGTGGTCAGAGCTGAAGATATTAATTTCAGACTAGACTTTCGTCTCTCTCCTTGGTTCCTCTCCGGATAGAGAAAAAGAAGGTTTTCTTGAGTGCCTTTGCAATCACTGCTTACTATTCTACCAACCCTGAAAAGGAAGGTTCAACATTCCTCATTCACAACTGCAGTCCTCTGTGTGTATTTATTCTGAAGCACAAGATGTTTTCCAGATTTACTAACTTTGCTTGTTATCTTTACACAATCCATCCCATTAATCTACCGATTATTTTGGTAAAAGTATGGGATAGGACTCTCATTCTCTGCTCTACAGATCTGACCACCTATTTGTGTCAGAGGAGACCTGGAACTGGAGACGATCAATGATTTCTCAAGAAAAATTTAATTCAGTAAGACAGAAAATTTCTCAGGAACAAAAAGATTAAGTTCTTCTCTCAAACAGGAAAGGTTAGACAAGAAATATCTGCTATTTAGCACATTAAAAAAAAAAAAAAAATCTTAACTAGCTATCTGCATGACCCAAACCAGTAAAACTTTTAATCAAAGCTTGCAAAAATTTCTTCACATTCAAGGCATCTAATGACAATCCCATTAATAGCAAGCTTCCAGATGCTTAATGAGAGAGTGAGATTTGGGTGGTTTTTCAGCATTGCTGGAAAAAAATGAGTATGCAATCACCTTCAAACCAGATTTAATTCAAAGACTAATTCTGAAAGGATATTGGTACAAAGGGACCAATGCAAAAACCTACTGTAGTCTGTAGGAGCATTTCAATTGCACAAAGACCATGACTTGAAGTGAATTCATTTCAGGCTTTGGTCTTAGGAAAAAATTCATGAAATGATGGAAAAATAACATAATTTTATAGAGACATAAAATCTGAATGAGACCTGAGACGGCCCAAGTCTTCCTCTGTCCATGTACTCATAATCCAAAGAAAATTGATGATAATACTGGTATTAGTCTAGGGGGGAAATTATACAAATATAACCAAAGCACTAAAAAATCATTATGCAACATTGAAATTTAAAAGGCTGGTTTCACTTGATTCGCTGGAATGTAAGAAAAGAAGACTCAAAATGTTTTATATGTTTTCTATGATAGAAAATTCAAAGTAAAACACTATTGCTTGCAGAAGAAATTTCCTAAGCTCTAAAAGCTAACTGGGCACATGTAAGTTGATCAGTTATTTTACTTCAGTGTTGAGAAGGAGTAAGTAGAGATAGTAATAATTTCAAATTCTCTCGTGCTATAAATTTCTTAAGTAAATCAGGTTGGTGGGGGTATTTTTGGTTGTTTTTGTTTTTTCTTTGTTTGGGTTTTTGTTTTTTTTGGGGTTTGTTTGTTTGTTTTGTTGTTTTTTTTTTAATTGTGATGGCTATAAATCCCAGAAAAGCATTTTGTCAACAGGTCAATACATTAGGTTTGCAAGCTCCATTAGTTACGCTACCATCAGGCTGTGAAAACCTACAACAAAAACAAAATACCTCTAGCCCATTAGATTAAAAGTAACTATAAATACTAAGTGTTGTTGTAAATGGAACCAACTTTTGGATATGTCAGCTAATTTTTGAAGCCTTGTTTAAGACTGACTTCTCAAAGGACATTCGGCATGTTTTCTCATTACAATGTACTAATACCTCATGAAAAGAATTTAAAACATGAGTTGAGGGAGCATCTACTAGTAATAAAATACAGCTTTATTCACACTCTATTTACATTTTTAAATTTGATTTTTTCTTTGTGTTTCTCAAAAACGTATTTGTTTTGAAAAAGAAACCAGTCAAACTTGAGAAGTAATAGATATGTTTTCAGTTACCAAATGCAGCCTTTTAGAGAGGTTGCTTATAAAGCAAGTGTAGACCCACATAACTTCTAATAAGTAATTTTGATTAATAAATCACCTTTTTCAAACCCATTCTTCATGTCTGAGTGCAAGGTATTATTGCAAAATAAGATGAAACAAAAGATAAGAAAATTGTTTCCTTCCCCCATTCCCACACCCTCAGTGATTCTGCAGCTCTGGGATTTGCTGCCTTTGTCGAAAACTCTTAGAAAAGCAGTGGTATTAATGAACCTGAACAAACTTCTCAGAGAGGTTCTGGGGAGGCTAAAAGAAGGGGAACTCATTTCTTGGTCATAAAGACCCAATATATCTCAAATCCCACTGCTGTAATACTGTTTATGAAGCTGCAAACTTCCATCTCAGAAGTTTACTAAAACACAGGAAAGCCAGCCTGTTACGTTTGCTGTATTTGCTCATGAACAAAAAGATCATATTTATCCATATGTAAATGGAAGATCTACCTGTAGAAATGGGTATAGTTCATGTGAAGTTCAACCCTGTTTAAAGGACTAATTAAGGAAATCCTCAGTGTGTAGTACTAGTATTTACCTGTGGGCTGAGGTGTAAGAAGACACGGAGACAAATTTGAGAGCACTGCTTCATGGTCTGTGACAGTGCAATGCCAGCCAGATTTGGTCCAGCTGTGACACAGCCTTGTTAACAAAGAGGGACATTTAGCAGGGACAACGATTCTTGCAACTATATATTTGCCAGACACTGACTAGCTCCCACACAGCCGACTCACATGGAAAATCTGTGCCCGCTCTGACGTGCCCTTTGTCAGTGTCAGGGCCTTGTTAGTACTGCTTCCCTATTTGCCTAAATCCTTGTCCTGTGCCCGTCATGGAGGTGGCCAAGCATACTGCCCTGCTACAGACAGCTATTCTGTGGCACTTGTGGTTTTCATTTGTCTGTTTTGTACAAGCTGCGTGGTATTTAAACAGCCCTGCCTCAAAGCGTCAAAACTTGCATGTACATCCCTTTAAGTCCTGTTACTGAGGATGAGCTTGTAAAGATTCTGTTTCCTTCTTTCTTCTTCTCCCATGATTAATAGTGACAGCTGAAAGTAAGTGGCAGAAGGCCAAACAATCAAAGGGCATAGCAATAACAGTTCTGTTGCCCTGCAATTCACAAATTATTTCATTATCTTTCAACATTGCAATCAGGAAAATCCAATACTATGCCAGCTGCCTGGGTTACAGACATTCAGGCAGGTTTCATCTGATTAACGTCCACTCTCCAGAAAACTTTTTCTAGTTCTAAGAGTAGGCAAACCACTGGAAAATTTGATATTTTTTCTTCAAAGACCATGTCAATATACTTGACTGCAAAGAAATAATTTTTGTGCAAGCATGGCAGTCTGCTGGGTTTGAAAGATCTGAGTGCTCATGTTTTGCATCCGTTAAAAAATGGAATGCATTTTTCTACCTACTTTATAAGCTGATTGCCAATGTACTTCAAAAAAAGACAAGTGGAAAAATATATTTTCATGATGTTTTTAAATCATCTTCTTATGGGCTTGCTGAGATTGACAGCTCTGAAGAAAAAGAAACATTCTTCATTTGAAATTAAATAGAATAACTTGGAATATCTGAAATTGTCAGGAGGCTTTTTGAAAGGATGTCCTTATGCACGTAACTGCAAGTCCATCTGTTGTTTTAATTTGTCTCTCTAATAATTCCCTGGAGTTCCACTTGGTTTGAATGTTAGAATAAACAGAAAGGCATCAAACCACGCATTCTTTAAACAAAACTTATCCAAAAATACAGTTCTGTGCATTAACTCTTGCCTGTGTCAGCCTCATTTCAAGTTTCGCTGTTTTCATTAACATTTACTGAGCATCTATTTAAAGAAAATGTATTCATTCCAACAGTTGATGCGCCTTCAACAGAACTTTATACAGTTAAGAACTTAAAAATAATTGAAGTACGCAGCTTTTTAAAGCAGATAGCTGTATAAATTATTTCATCTATTTGTACTTCCAGATGTTCCTAAATTGTCAATTTTTCATTAAACTGGTATTTCAACTTTCCAAATAGTTGAAATTTAAAAAAAAAAAAAAAAAGTAAAGGCAATTTGTTTATCTGATTTCAAGTCGTTCTTTTAATTTGGATAAACAAGGAATAATACACTGCATATTAACAATATTCCTAGCACTGATGCATGATTCATCTTGCTGTGTACAAATTAGTGAAATGTGAAACTTACTACATCTTTTCCAAAGACTAAGAAAGTATTACTAACTCTGCCTTAGTTCTGGAAACACTGAGGATCCAAGCTACTTCTGGACTAATTTAAAGGAAGGTTTTCAATTACATTTAAATAGCAATTAAAAGGAGAGTATAAACCGATTCTTTAAATGACAAGAACTAACGGTTTACATTATTCTGCAGCTAGAAATAAAATAAAATATTTGCTCTAAACTACCAACGGCATAACAGCCCAAAGAGGCAGTCTCCAAATTTTTTTAAGTCTTCCCTCGAGCCTAAATCCTATTATTTGCGTAGATTAATTGTATGTTTCAAGCTGAAGCCAAATCCTGATCTTCGAAATTGATAGAAATGCATTGGAACCAATATGCCTGAGGCTATTATACATGTGAATTGTATCTTGCATTGAATATCATCTCCCTCTGTTAAAATTGACATTTGGAGTGAATATGTTGGAACTGGTTTCTAAAATTATGTACTAAAACATAACTTGCCATTTTTTTCACATATTAAGATCAATTATTTTTGTAACTGACTCGAAAAACCCTACAGAATCAAACGAAGGAAACTTTGTTCTCACTCATATGTCATATGGAATTTACTAGTACTTACAGATACATCACTGAAAATCTTAAAATGGCTAGAAAAGAATAAAGTATAGTCAGCTAGGCACCTTTATTTATGTTTGTTTTTATGTCCATTTTAAAACCCAGAATAATCTCTGAGCAGTCATTCTGGATTTTACCTGCCCACTTCCACAGGTGATGCTACATTTAGACGAATTTGAATTTGCACCCCCAGAGGCCTCTGCATATGCCTGTTCAGTTTCACCTGAACATGGACATGCATTCCTGGATGGGGAAAGCATTCTTTAGGGAACTCAGAACATGCTACAGATTCTTAGGAGTGCCTGTGCTGTGACTGTTTCCATTATCTAGTTCATAGTCAAATCTTCACCTGGGAGAAACTGGCACCATTTTGGCATAAACTGCAGATGATTGGAGAACACAGAAAGGAGGAGAGAAAAAAGAAGTCTCAGATCTGAGGTTCTATTAAATCTCCTCCTAAAACACACACTTCTGAGGAGGCCATGGACAAACTGATCCTTCCAGTCTTCACCTGTGCTTGATAAAGAGCTTCCACACCTGTCTCCCCCCCACAATACTCGTGGTAGGCTACCAGATCCCACTGATAACCCTGAAAAGGTTAACTACTAAGAAGTGGGCAAAAGCCATGACTGACTATCTAAAAGTAGTTTTAGTAGCTCAGGCTATTTTAACCCACAGGTGAGAGGAAGACAGCTCAGTTGGCCCACGAGCAGTGCTGGTAGTGTCTCACAGATGTCCCATGGGATTAAGACAAAGGGTCACAGAAGCTGGATGAGACCAGCAGCTTCTTTTGGAAAGGTAATCCTAAGGAGTATCTTAGTAAAAATCTCTCCCTGGCTTGCACTTTGTACTATTTTTGCATTACTTATTTTTCCAGCAATGCATACAGTCATGTCTGATTTTTGATATCTGTCTACTGAAGCCTTCCTTATTCAATGCCATTATGACTCAAACACATAATTTCACATTGTTTTTACAATACACTGCAACCTAAGCACCTCACTCTCCAGAAGCTTTGCTCATAACTGCATTAGTTTTACCATCCAGTATCACCACATTCCACTGACTCTGCTTAAATCAGCAGCTTATAAATGGATAATGTCCCTCTCCCAACCTCCATGAGGTAAAACTGTTATAAAAACTGTGAACGGTGAAGTATGTCAAAGCGGCAGGCAGTCCAGCATGGCGTGCTTGCTCCAGCAGAGATGCCAGAGTGAAGTCAGGCTGAATTTCTGCT
The DNA here is from genome assembly GCA_013397915.1 of Daphoenositta chrysoptera. Classification (NCBI taxonomy): domain Eukaryota; kingdom Metazoa; phylum Chordata; class Aves; order Passeriformes; genus Daphoenositta; species Daphoenositta chrysoptera. Next base: position 159,008 of record VZRO01005750.1, on the reverse strand, counting down.
TTGAAAGCCACAGACAGCCTCCGCCAAGAGATGCCAGAAACTGCATACTGAAGTTCAAATGCAAAATTTCATCCTGTCCGCCTCCATCAACCCTTGGTCACCTGTGGACCTGCTCCATTTGCAGCTATTAAAGAGATAAGGCTTTAAAATGATACTTGAAGTAATATACCCTGCACCACTAGGTGCCCAAACAAATACAGAAGAATTAATATTCAGCTTCCCAACAGGAATAATAATGACTCCTGAAGGCAAAAATACAATAATTGTAGCCTAAAGCAACATGGCTGCTTTAGGTTGTCTGAGAAAATAAAAGAGGCTAATAGAGATGTGGGAAAGGCAACATGTAAAGCAGAATTAATGAGGAGAAGAAAGAACAATTATACTTCCATCAGAAGGGTCTGCTCAACTGTAGTCTGTATGAGGTTTCACTGAACTAGAGCACGTCCTTAAAATCTCAGGTTGCTCCTTGCTACAGAGAAATAATCAGGGAGCACAAGAGGGGAAGTCTAAATTTAAGTTCTAAGTTTTCCCTGCTTCCTTCTGAAGCTGCATGCTTATGCAGTGCCTCTTATGGGCTGCTGTGACTAATGCCATAGTCAAGTATGCAAAGTTCTTCGAAGACCTAAAACCAGCATGGATCCTGGTAAAAACACATAGATCCTTCTCTCTCTGGGGGTATGCAACATTCTGCACATCCCTAAGGCAAATAACACTCAAATTTTAACAGTGGCAATGTATTAATTTTAAAAATCACTGAAGTGTCTCTGGCTAGAGGGAGCCCAGCCTAATCACTAATACTCATTGCCTCAGGGAGGTCTGAAGATTCTACTTCCCCTATATTTCTGTATTAAGTCTTTTAAAAATATATAAGCCCTAACCAAGAGCAAAACAAATCTCTAAGTCACTCAAATATTCTCCCAGCGATGCAAAATCCCTGCAGCCAGAAATATCCTTTAGTTGTTAGTTATGCTGCTATTAACTATGAAAAAAAACCCTCTGAATAAGCAGTAGGTGGCAGACAGTTCTGACAGAAGAGACAAAAGCTTGCTATACATAGGCACTGCCATGTAAAAATCTTCAGCATGGTGCACGGACATTAAACTCCACCTAATTCCCCTGCTGCAAATGTTTCTCTTTTGTTTTATTGGTTTCATTCATCAAGAATGTTTTGCCAGACTTTCATGTTCTTTTGGGACAAATTCTAGGACTCTGTCTGCTGCTGTGCTGATGGGGACCAGGCAGACCAGCAAGTTATGCTGCATCATGCACAGAGAGTACTTAAAGGAAGTTTAAGACCAAATAAACTTTGCAAATATCATCACTGGGTTTAAATTACATGCTTGGTGAATTCAGTTCTTTTTGTTGGATCTAATCTAAAGAGGATTTTTTTTTTTTTACTCTCCTTCCTGAAGGATTCATTTGCCCCTGCTGCTTATTACTCATCAAAAGTCATCATTTTCTATCTGTGACATCCGGATAGGCTGTTGCCGTGGAAAAGATTATGAAGCTGAAAACAAGCAAGCTGATTTGCATTAAGAAGTGAGTTTCAAAGAGTGCAACTTCTATTCACAGAGGAACTTAAGACACATTTGATCAGGCAGTGATAAGGTTACAGGAGAAAAAGAAAAGATTTACTTGAGAGACACCTTTGCTTTTTTAAATAGTGTGATGATTGTTATCACAGAGAAAATTATAAAGCAAAATTATGAAAACTATTCTTTTCAAGCACTCCTTTCCTGATTTTTCTTCTCCAGTTTGTCTTTCTCTTCTACTGAGCTCTGAAATAACAAATTTCCTACTGGCCATGTATCCAACTGATGTGGCTCTGCATAGCTCCATTAACTTCAGGGAAGCTGTACCACTTTATCAAGCAGAGGATCTGAATCTCTCCTCCAGGACAGAAATAACGTGGTACATCCAGAAAAGGAATCTCTATGCAAAAAGGATCATTTGAAGGAAATCAGCCCTTGGTGTACTAAGTGTAGCTGAGGGTAGCTAACAACTGCACAGCTTCATGGCATTTACAGCTACCAAATAACAACTGTTAATTGATTGGAGCATGAGATAAAAGTGTTTATAATTAGGCCTAACAACATTCACACACCTTGATTTGAGATGAAAGCAGTGTCTTACCTCTGAGTTCTCTTTTGGCTATATACAGCACTCCAGATGTCAGGCTTAGCAATAGAAAATTCTGCTGGGGTGAGGAAGGGAACAATTTATTATCTCTTAATATGGAATTGCATGGGGATGCTTTGCTGCTTTTTTTTTTTTTGTGCTTTTCTTAGTTGAGGAAAAAAAGAAAAACTAATTACCTTTGAAGTCTATCTGTAGAGCTGGATTTCTCTATTCTTTGATCTACAACAGGTTTTTTTTTTCTGATATTTAGAACATCGCTTAGGCCCAGAAAACCCAAAGATGCTTCCAGAAGTCAAAAGGAGCGTGGTGGGTCCTTCTGCCTTTAAAAGTGCAGAGTTTTTCTGCAAGATTATTCTGGATAACTGTGTATTAAACAGTGGTGCCTATACAGAGGAGTGGCTGCACAAAACTGAGAGTACTGCACTTTTGTGGTGAAGGCTGGTCTCCAGCAGCATAGGCTGCTGCCTTAGTTGATATCCTCTTTCTGGGCAAATATCACCTGCCAGTTAGCTCATGAAGGACAAAGTCCAGAAAGATACAGGGAGCTCTGCTAATCTGCCTTTTCCAACATTTGACTCTCTGAGGCTTCAGAAGGAGTTTGCAGAATTTCTTAATTCAACCTCAGTTGTTCTTGTGACTTCAGCTCATACAGCAGTGCGGTAATCAACTCCACCACTTATTTATTCATTCACAGAACACTAAAAAGTGATGAATTTCAAAACTAAGTGGCTTAATTATTTTATTTTCTCCCCCCTTTCTTTCATTATCTTTGTTCATTAAAATGAATATTCCTTGATGATAATATTAGAGCACGACACAACATTAATTTTTACAGCGGTTTTCCTATGAATATAATAAATTAGCTCATAATAGACCCCGATAATTTTCATTTTTAATAGCATATTACTACACATCTTGCTGAATTCATCATTATATTACTGTTAATCAGTTAACATACTGTTGAATTTGCTTGTTAAGCTTAAATAATAACCTTTATCTATACTGTTGACCTTATCTTTTAATGTCCTATAGTCTTGCATTTGTTCTAGCATTTGGGGGTATCTTCCCAGGATGCTTGCCTTGCGAGGTCAGAGGCTATATTTCTTCAGGAAGTTTTAATCTATGCTCTGAAATTCTTTACTGATTATAGAGGAGACAGACAATATACCCCAATATATTTATTGTTTCAATAAACAGAATAGTTTTGTATTTTAATTAAATAGTGGAAAGCTGTAGATTCTGGGCCTACAGGTTTTGCCACTGAATTCAAAGACACAGTCAAGCAAATCAAAAGAACATTACACCCACAAGCAAAGAGATTAAAAATTATGAGCAGAAAGTCCCCTCAGCCTTCAACCAATACAAAGTACACTTCTGTTGACACTTCCTCATTACCTGTGAGAGTTGCTTGACTCCTCAGCTCTGCTGAGTCCACTCCCTCCTCAGACCTAGAAAGCAGAGCATCACCTGGGTGCAGTGAGTTATGCTGCAGGCTGTCCCACAGCTGTATGTCCCGGTGTGTCCACTGCCATATAAAAACTGCATTGGAAAAGAGTAATCTTAACATGTCTAAAATCAAGGGCTTATTTTTACCTGCTTTGCATCAGTCAAGAGGAGCATGGTCTTCAGTGCAGTCACCTGGTGGCAAAACCACCTTTTGCAGATTGGGCTCAGTTTGGCTGCCATTAATAAGGAAAGCAGCCTGTTCAATGTGTAAGGATTTGCAGTAGGGAAGACACTTTTGTAGAAATATGTAAATGCTTTTTAATATAACAAGCATTCTACCTCTATGCAAGCCCATCCTAGTCCTGAAAGCTAACCATTATCCAACATGACCACCAGTGAAAAGGGAAAAAAATTCCTGGAAACCGAAATAAGGTGGCAAAGACTGGGGTAGGAAGAGCATTTAAGACTTTGAAGGTGTCTTTTTCTTCCTTCATTTTGCCTACAATATTGTACTAAAAGTATTATAGAATGGCAGATAAAGATCTGTAATAAATTTAAAAGTGCTTATTTGATCTGCTAATCACCTAGTTAATACTTGTTCCCATCTTACCACAGCAAAGAAATACAGCCTTCATTATGCAAGACCTTAATTCCTCCACTGCCTGCAACGACAATGCTGCTACTGCATTCCCTACCCCCTAAGAGTATGGATACATGATCTAATCTCCTTCTGCTACAGTCAATGCAAGCAGGGATTTGACCTGCTCATTTTTTAGCCTCTCATCTCCACAAGAGAGAGAAATAGATAACCACAAATTCAAAAGTTGGATTGACTCCTGAATATTTTTGTTATGCTTCATTTAAAAGTGCTTTGAGTGTATTTTGCTGTTTAGCCCTTGCAGAAAGTTGGAATATTTGCCTAAATATTATATTTATTTATATTTTTCACTTACAAGTGCTCCAACAAGAATTTAGCTCCACTTTTTTATTTAGCCCTTTTATGAATCATTAAATTGCCAATGTTCTCTGTGTGCAGTCTATAACCACATGTCACCTACTTAATTTAAGCTGGAACAGCTGCAGATTGTTTTGGCTTTGTGCTGGTGTTTGCCAAAAAAAAATTGTGAGTGTCAGTAAAACAAAAAAAATGGATCACATAAAAAAAAAAAATTCAAAATCCTTCCTCCCCATACTTTAAAACCCAGGTCAGTTTTCCAATAAGAAATGAAAATATTTTTTATTTTAAAAAATACTTAAAATGAAAGATGTCCTAAAAATTTCACTCATTTGGGTTGAATGTATTTGAGGAATTTGATGGGAGATCATGGAGTTTTTATCAACAATGAAACAACATTTTAAATAAATAAAATTCAATCAGTCTAAGTGTAATGATATAAAACTGTAAAAATGAGTTCTAAGTTGTTGGACTTTTAGGAAATGGGGTTAGAGAGTAGGACCCAGAGAATAATTCTACCTTTGTATATTAATTTTGTGAAACCCATACAAAAATGCTCCAAATCACTCTGGCATTCTTATTTCTTAGAAGTTGTTAACATATTGAAAGACTTGTGTAAAGAAATCAGACAGTTTAGTTTAGGTTTGGAGAAAGTGCCTTAAATATGGAGAAACATAAAGATCTCAGTCTCCCTATCTTACCAGAAAGGAGATTGTAAGGTAATTTGATTATAATATACAAATATTTTAACTAAGGAGGAAATTGTTTGAACAAAGCTGTCTAATCTAGCAGGAAAAGGCAAAACCAAAGCCAAGAGCTGGAAATTAAAATCAAATTGAAATAAAATAAAATTAAATGAAAAGAGAAAAAAAAACATTATAGTAAAAAGTAGAAGATTACCTGGATTCTCCACCTCCTAACTCTATATCAAGAAGGCATGCTCATGCAGAAGACAAACTTTAACCAAGACAAATTTTTAAATCCCAAGTAGTAATTACAGTCAATATTGGATTAACTGATCAAAAGTTTAAAGGTCAGCAGTACTCAGGAAATCAAACTTGGAGAAACTGTGTTGGCTCTCTACTAATGAAGTATGTCTTACTAGCAGAGCAGAGAGCAAGACTAGACTGAAAAGCCCACTGAGGGCATTAGCCTGGGCTTTGTGCCAGCGTGGCAGAGGCAGTGACAGGGATGGGGAAGGCAAAGGGCTTACAGAGTACTGGGCTGCAGCTTGCTCCAAGATCCTTGGTCTGAGGGTCTCTTGGCCTCAGTCTCTACAGAAGACAGGCTAATACTGTTAATTTGTGAAGGCAGTGCATAATAGCTTTGGCTGTAATAAAAGTGTTTAGTAACGTCAACATTCAGCACTCAGAATTAATTTCATCAGCATGCCTGTGGACAACCCAAGGTTAAGTGCAGCAAGCAATGGCACTTGAATTGCTAAGTCATCAAAAATCTGCTGTTGACTTCTGTTCCTCCAGGAATATCAGCTATCTGAAGTGAAGGCCTCCCCAAGCTCTTTGCAGCTACCAACACTGAGTAAATGAGTAAACAGATAGTAGGCATTTTAAACACTCTTCTTCTTGTGTATCCTTTTCCCACCTTCCCCTCCAAGCCTGCCGACGAAGACAGCATCAGCAACAGCCAAGTGATAGGCTGTGTGCAGGATTTTGTGCAGCTCACTCCCAGAGAAGAACATCAGGGCTGGCCGATGGCGGGGAGAGACAGGATGGAATAGATCAGTGGGATGTGGGATGCGCCTGCAGGACACCATGGCAGCACAGAGCAGCTTGTCCCTGCCTGACCTGGAGGGGAGGAGATGCCACACGGCAGAGCCCTGCGGAGAGGAGCCTGCTGGAGCTGCCGGGATGGGTGGGCAGCGTGTGATCACCCCCATATAGGGACACTGAGAAAGTGTGTTACTGACATGGCAGTGCGTGATAGGTCGCTTAGAGAAAAGTGCCAGGTAAGGAAATGCTGTGTCTTGAAGAAGTTTAAATACCAGCTTGTTTCTTTGAATAAACATCTCATATTCCCTGGCGGGCTGAATCCGTGCCTTAGTTGTTACAGCAGATCATAGAGATCATACATACTTTAAAGGGTAGGAGGCAGGTCCTAGATAATACTGAAACAAACCCAATAATTTTGCAAAGTTTACCAAGGGAATGAAATCTTTCAAAGGTCCCATCTATGCCTAGCTGCATATGGGCCAGAGGAAGGGGAGACATTCACGGTAAGGTTACTGAGTTCACCTTCACAGGGAATTAGTTTAGGTTTTATGCACACAGACACACACTGACAAAACACACACACATTTACAGGAAAAAAGTTTCAGCAAAAATTAATTACTTACAAAGTTCTCAAACATAGGATTTTTTTAGAATGAAGATAAAATAAGATATAAATAATCAGAATGATAATAGCATTGAAATCCAGATTCCCAACATTAGAGTGAACTGTTAGGGATTTAATATGGCTATATACTGTCCAGTTGATGAACTGCAGAAATTACTAAGCTCATACCAATCTTTTCACATGTGAAAAGCCTTTTAGTACTTTAAAAGAAACATCAAAACTTTTTTTCTCTAACTTAAAAGCTCTGAGTCTCACAAGCAAAGACAGTAGGACACAACCCTCCACTGCTCTTCTCTTCCCTGCTTACACCCATTCCACAGGATCTTTTAAGCCTTCCAGGAGTAAAAGTTATCAATGCAGGAGAAAATGTGAGATCATGATTCCCAGTCCCTCAGAAACTGAAGACCCAGAGTAAGACTATCATATATTAGGTTAATGACATCTATTAAAGGGTATATAAAGAAGGCAGAAAAAACCTGAGAACATACCTTAACAGTATATAAGAACCTTTTTGATTCTTGAACACATTTGATATTAGTTCTTCCTATCAGCATTTGTAATAGGCATTTCTAAGCCTGAAAAATGAAAATAAACTGCAAAAATGTTAAAAAGAACTTTTCCCTTTCTCAGCAAAGCTCAGAAGTTGTGTGACACAGAAACTTTTATCTAAGCATACCAAAAAACAAGAAAGTAAATAAAATTACACCTTCTACATACCTTGTTGTGGTGAACAGTACTGCTATTATGCCAAAATATTAAAACCAGTTGGGGTGGTTTGACTGTGGCTGGATACCACGTGCCCACCAAAGCCTCTCTATCCCTCCCCTCCACAGCCGGACAGAGGAGAGAAAATATAATGAAAGCCTCCTGGGCTGAGATAGGGACAGGTAGAGATCACTCACTGACTACTGTTAGAGACAAAATAGGCTCAGCTTGGGGGAAATTTGTTTAATTTTTGTTTACTTGCCAATCAAATCAGAGTAGAGTAATGAAAATTTTAAAAATCCAAGATTTAATACGCCTTCCTCCCATCCCTCACTCCTGCTTGAGCCCAATTCACTCCCAATTTCCTCTGCCTCCTCCCCACCAGTGGCGCAGGGGGACAAGGAACAGTGGTTGTGGTCAGCTCATCACATTTTATCTCTGATGCTTCTTCCTCCCCACGGAGAGGACTCATCACACTCTTCCCCTGATCCAGCTTGGGGTCCCTCCCAGAGACAGTCCTCTGTAAACATCCCCAACATGACCCCTTCCCACAGGCTGCAAAAAAAAGCTTTGTAATATACATGTGGACCTATACATACAAAGAGTATCTATAGTATCTATATAATAAAAAATGTATTTATAAAATGAATACACTTTTATGCATACAGTGAGTGCACTACATCTATATTTTTAAAGAGGAAAACAGTCATTACTAATTGGAGGCTTTTGAATGTGCTAAATAGAGAATGAGTCCACTTTAATTTTGGCTAAGTATCCTCCAAGTTTTTTAAAATAACTTAAACATGTGTCTTACTGCTTTCACAAAATCAGTTCTGAAAGAAAGTTAGGTACAGTGTAGTATCTTGTCTGATGTGCCACAGCTGAAGATCTTGCTAATTCTCTTTATACTGTAATTCATCCATGTACAAAAATGTCTAGTTTTAATTCTCCTGATTAGAGTTAATTGCTTAGCATGCCTTCCCCCATCAAACACTAATCAGTTACCAAGTATCTAAATGACGTAATAGTTTATGTAGACAGATAAGATCTGTATCTACATCTGCAATCTTTTTCCCTTCCTCTCCCTTAGTCCTTGACAGAAGTCCTATGTTTGCTGAAGACCTATTATAACTACTTTTCCCATTGAAACAGAAGTAGCAAAGAGTCTTCACAGGATGACAACAAAAGAACAACAAAGGAAAATGTTTTTCAAGATGCAGTGTATTTCCATGTGGAAGCCCCAGGATCTGTACCTGTATTCTCATTTCTTACAGAGAGATATTCAAACCCTGTTACTACTTCACTGTTGTTTTTTAAATGCAAATTCAATAGAAACTTTTCATTTTTCAGACAGAAGAGAAACCTTTGCTTTTGAGTTACATTTTAGAAGAGCTTGATTTTGATAAGTTTGTTTTATTGTTTTCCCACAGGTTTTAGGTAAACTGTTTTTCATTTTGCTGCTTGATGTATCTAGGATGTGACAATGTCATTTCTGCACAGTGTTACTGAGAAAAAAAAAGAGATTTTAGAGAAAATTTGTATTAGTCCCACTTTTTGCAGAGTTTTGGCCCAGTTTTGGCTGTGCCATATCTTGAACACTTAAATTACACTACTGGGACTTTAAAGAAATAAAACCCAGCTGCTGTATTTCTGCATACAATGCCATAACCACTACCACAGCTATTAAAAGGTACAATTCAACCACATGGGGTTTTTGACTGACAAATAAGTTGTTTTTATAATACATGCAATACTTCCCATAACTGCTGGATCTGAAAATTCAGAGAGAAAAGACTACTTTTTTGCTAAAGCCTTAAATAATCTTGTTTTCTCTTGCAATAATATCAGGAATTAGTTATAAAAAAAAATTATCTAAAGACAGAATCAACTGAATTTACACCATCTTTGAAGTCGATATCATGACCTTAACATGCCCATTTCTCCTCTCTCTTGCACCACTGCGTAGTGCAAATAGAATTAGCTCAGACATAGGAGATACATGAGCTACAGAAATACTATCATTTATGCACTGCAGGCTTCTCTACAGCCATTGCATCACCTTCCTGCCCACAGGTTTTCTGAGACTTTTCTAAACTAAAATAGCCTAGAAAAGGTAAAAATTGCTTAATCCCTATAATAATTATTTATAATTTGTCTATGAAATAAGTTCATGAGTCAAAACATTCATGAGGTCTAGGTATTTCTTCATATTTTTCATATCACACTTTTTTATCGGCACAAAATTTTACAAATTATCTAAAGTACATACATGCATCTTATGACTCTTAAAAGCAAGAGAAAATTTACAGGTCTTAATAAATTTTATGTGTGACTTACTAATGACACTATCTATGAGAAAACAAGTATTGTAATCAGTTCTCCTAGGAAAGCATCTCTAAGTTAGTGTTGCATGAAATAAGACTTGCTTATATTGTAATAGATAAAGCTGTGAAAAATATTTCCTTTAGTTTAAAACCAGGCATCTTAGTTTTTTAAAAACACTTTTGGCACTCAACTTTGCACATTCAAAAAATTCAAATTTATGATCTAATTTTTCTTTTTTTTTTTCATTTAATTATAGAAGGGAGCTGGAATTCAGGCAAAACACTGATTCTCTTGAGTTGATATTATAGTTCCATTTGAATACAACAAACTATATTGTATAAATTAGACAAACCTCTCAGGACAAGAATTCAATTTCACCTCTTGTGTTGAGCATCATTTCAATTAAAGGTATACATGACTTTAAGGACTTAACTAAGGGGATTTAATACTTTAAAATCCCAGCATCGAATCAGGAAGCACCAATAAGTGCATGATTAAGGGGGAAGGTGTTTTTTTGGTCTCCTGTTTTCTCTCACATATTGGGTAACATCACATCAGGTGGTTCTGCTTGGTGAACTTAGAATTACAGCACTAGAACATGAATTCAGCTTATTGGAATTTGCAGAACCTCCGTGAAAAAATAAATTCATACCAAATAACTTAAAAATCTCAGTTGTCTTTGGATCAATCTCCTGGCTAAAAGAAATTAAGGCAGGGAAAACAACCATCTCAGGAACAGTAACCAGTGTTCTGATACTATGAATAAGTTCTCAATAAATCCAGGCTCACATGTTATAACATAATAGCTTAAAAAACTCACGACTTTTATTAAACACACTGCTTATGCCTCTGGTAGTGCAAGTAACACTTGCTATAGGTACTATTGACAAAATCAAACAGGTAAGTAGAAGGCTTTTTTGTATTAGAGGGCATTATTGGTATTTTCCACTTAAAATGAGCTTTCCAGTGAAAGCCAGGAAAAGAATTCTGCTTACAAGCCTGAAACATAGGCAGAGACAGAAACTTCATCCATAAAGATCTTCTGAGCAGAAAAAACACTCTCTAAATAAACAAACAATAACTCAGTACTGGCAGACAACATAACAAGGGATAACAGCCATAAATTGCAACTTGGAAGGTTCAGATTGAACAACAGCAAAAACTATTCCACCATGACAGTAGTAATTACTGGAACAGGTTGTCCTAGGAGACAGGCTTTTTTTTGTCTTGGTCATGTAATTAATGATGACCTGTGGAATATATTGTTCATCTCTGGAGGGTGGGTAAGGTACAGAAAGGCTAGGTGAGGGGAAATCTGGTAAACATCCTATAAAAGCAAAAAAGAAAAAAGCGTAACTCAGTCTTTATTCCAATTTCCATTCAAATGCTCACACACATGATTTAAAAACACCTGGGAAAAAAAATAGAGACATGAATGACATGCTGTGCATACATAAGCAGATTAGATCAAACTAATTTATTTTCCTTCTCTGACAGAGAAATAGGTTTTGTGAATATATGAAGTGGTCTTTTACACTTCTTTGCTTTAGTAGAGGATTTACCTCAAATGCCATTTTTGTTGGCCAACTCAGGAATTACTAAAAGGTCTAGAGAGGCTGCACAGGTGTTTAGAAAATCTTTCTCAAACTAGCTATCAACAGCTTAATGCTAAAACTGAGGGCATCATTACAGGACTCCTCCTTAGCTATAGTATCCATCTATATAATCTATAAAATTTGATAAATTTGACTACAACATATGCTTATTAAACACTATTTATGGCATGAGAATGGGAGGGACACAATATATAGAGATAATACTGAATTCAAAAGGATCCTGGCAAATTAGATATCTGATTTTTAGGGTAAAGTAAGATTACAATTCAAGAAGCAAGCAAAAATCAATTGTAACAGAATTATAGAAAGATTATTACAACAGAATTATAAAAATTACAAACTGCCTACCCATCCACAATGTCATGCTGTTGCAGCACCGTGTAAAGACCTCATGCCCTGGGAGGCATTAACAGGCATGCAGCCTGGCACATACAGAACATAGCCCTTCAGTCTTATCCAGCCTTGGAATGGCCTCGAGGTACTGTGCCTACAAGTACACTTCAGTGAAAGGTATAAGCAATTAGAAAGGTCAGGAGGTTAGCAAGGAGACTCAAAGGTGTCAGAAGAAGAATTTAAAGGCAGGTTAAAGGAACTAGTGCTGGTTTTATTCTGTTTGGGGGGGAAAAACCAGTTTGAACAAGTGGTTAAATAGTGCTGTTAAAATATTTAAAAAGATGTGCTCTTCATCTTTGCAATATGTTCCTCATGCTCATGAGCATCCTCATCCTCACTTTATATCATTATAACTGGAAATAACAAACCCGAAGTGGTCCATGGAAGTTTCCATTTAGTCTGCAGAGAAACTTTGTAAAGGCAAGAATGATAAAATACAAGAGGCTGCATGCAGAAACTATGGAGTCTCCATCATTAGGAGACATTTGAGGGCAAAACAGGCAAGCATCCATCAGGACTGATATAGCATAAGAGGATGAACTTAACCTTTCCAGTCATCTGATGACACAAACAGTCAAACAGTTAAGAAGAGACCAAAGGAATAGACATCAAAACTGGGGTTCTTGAGAAATTACTTCAGAGAACAAACTGTGGAAGGGACAAGGTTGCTTTGAATGTCAGGGTAACCAGGTTATGTTTGAGTGTTCCTAAGGATGAATGGGCAGGCACAGGGGAATTAAACTTAGGGGAAAATACACAGGACAACAAACGGGAGAAAAATCGCACTGAAGTAGAAAATGCCCAATACAGGGTTAAGAATAGATTCTTGTCTATTGTTTCATGTGAAGTATAAACTCAACAGAAGAGCAGAGGACTGAAAAAAATGAGAAACATGTCTAAAGATATTTTAAAGAAAAATAAAATATCTACCAAGTTATATTATATATAATATTTATATTATATATATGTATATATTATATAAATCTTCAACATCCATACTGGTCTTCTCAAGAGAAACATGTTAAATTAATCAAGTTGCTCTCACACTGAGAAATTATGTCTCATTCCTTTTTCACTGTATAAGGCAAGAACTCATATATGAATCCAAAATGAATGGGGAAGAGCATTAGATATTTTCTTCTTGCTACTGAGATGGGAAAGTGTAAGAGAAATGGCCAAGAAACCGTTGTCCATCCTTTGATGAAAGAAAAAATCTGAATACACACCCAAATCCCAAAAAGCACTCCGGTGACTTGGAAGATTTCATTTCCTTATATTGCAGTTTATTCTGTGTTTGGCAACAGTTTTATAGAAAACAGTCCCTTGTGGATGGTATAAAGGGATATTACCTGAATGAGGTTCTAATTTGAAGGAGTAAGAGAAGAACACAATCAAGTATTTTTGGTAGCTCCAACAGGGAGAAATGAGAATGGAGAACAAGAAGAAAAAATATAGTAAGATAGAAATCTGAGGGACACAAGAACAAAAAAAGGGGAAAAAACCCAATTGCCTGTAATAGGAGCCATATAACAGGGAGAAAAGAGAACTTAACCAAAATGCACAGTATTTGGAAGCCGGTGCTGATTATTCTCTTCCCAATAAGAGCAGTTGTAAGGAAGCAATGAAGAGATTCCTTTGAGTGTAAGTTCAGTTTCGTAACTTAGCATCTCATTTAGATAAACTAGTATGAAATGTGTGTTAACCTCCCATTTCAGTGAAAGAGACAATCTTGAGTTCTCAGTCAGTTTCTCAGATTCTAAGAATTGTTTTTAACAGCGTTGCCAGAACTGGAGACTGATATCTTCTTTACCTGTAGTGTCTGAAAACTGCAAGTATTGATGTGTACAAAAAGAAAAAGCCTCTTTGGCCCAAGCCTTCCAGTGCAAAAAGTTCCCCATCTTTATTTATGGGAAGCCAGTGTTTGATGAAATTGACCATAAACTACTTATTGCTGTTGCCAAAAAAGGTCTGACAAACACTCCCACTGAGAAAAGAGAGTGCTTTTTTTCTGCTTCAAATACAGGATTTGCAAATTGAACAGAAACCTGGGAAGATTTGTAGCTGTAGACTCACCCTCCAGAGCATTTCAGCAAAACAAAGCAGCTGAATAAAGTCCAGAACTAAATTAAATGCATGTCAGTCTGAGGAAACAGAAACGTGTACACAACCACCACCAACTGTCCAATCTCAGATAAAAAAACAAATGACAATTATCACAGCTATGGCTAAGAATGCAGAGACTAGTGAAGGCTGTGATCACAGTCCTATTATGAATCTGAAGGACAGCAGCTGACAATAAATGAGGTTTTATCTAAGGGCACAAGATGGCAATTCCTGAAGGGACAAGGTCTAAAGACCTACAGGAACAGAAGCTGTTTCTTCCTTATTGAGACAGACCAAAAGTTCCTTTAAACTCTGTCTAAAATGGTCACTACTAAACCTACAAGAATACAAGGACTTGTGAGGCCATAGGCTGTAACTAGACCATTATGTTTTATTCCAGCCAATTATTTTAATTCACCTTTAATTTAAACATTTCATTTTCATGCCAGTCATACTTTTCAACTTACCTTATACATTGAGTTCTGTTTGGTATTTTTTTTTTTTTAAAGGTGATAGTGTCAAGCCTGGAAGTCTCATTTGTTACACCTAACCTCTTGCATTAGGAAGTTCTGTGAATGACCATTCCTTGCAGGGCACTGTATCAGCTTTCAACATACTCCTCTTTTCTGTGGCAAAGTAAAATAGCCTGCTCGATTCATCTCACATCTCTGACCATCTCTGCTGCTCTTATCTTGTCTTTTCTATTCTTTAAGCTCCTTTTCAAGGTGGGATAGCAAGAATGCCATATTGTGTTTGAGACGTGAGAAACATCCTTATTTATACAGCTGTATACTGCTTTCAGTTCTGCTCTTTACTAGTTGAAAGGAATCTACGTGCTTTCCATGACTGTCTTTCAGCAGTGACCAACTCTCATTCCTTCATGATGATAATTCATTCAAATGCCACCACTCAGGATACAGAATTACTTTGCATTTACTCATTTTGTGTGAAAGTAATTTCTAAATTAAAAAAAAAAAAAAGGAATGTACACCAAAAAAACAAGAGAGAAGAAAAGAAAGTCTTCCTCCTCCCTTGTTGGCCAAATAACTACTACAGAGGTGTCAAATTGAAGAAATTGAGCATTGGATCAATTGTAAAATATAACTAAAAACAACAAATACCACTGAAATGGTGTTGTTACTTCCAGACCAAAGATCCCTAAAGCAAAGTAGATTTCTATTTCAGACAGAAACAATCCCATCTCAAAACTAAAGGAGCCCTTAAATCATTACTTAAACTCTCCCAACATAACCTTACCAGAAAATTGTATATCTGGATGAGTATTTTGTCATACAAAACCCGTTTTCTGTAGAAAAGGCTGTTTCTGACAGCGGATGTTAGTTTGGTGAGGACAGTGAGAACTCAGACCTTTTAAGTTCTCATTATTTCAAGTAGGTGATCCCTGAACAGTCTGCTGAAGTCTCTTAACATGGCATAAACATGTTGGTTTCATGGCTTGTTCGCAGAGTTAGTAACTTAAATTATTTTGCTATTAAGGGCCATGTATCTCAGTTGCATTTTGGTATTCTGTTTTCCTACCATATATTTAGAAGGTACAATTTTTCATTGTACTTGGATTTCCTTTTTTTTCCCCTCCTTCTCCTAACAATAATCCAAACCCTTTCTATAGGCAGGACAATGTGGCCCCCTCAGAATTCCAGTCTTCGTACTTAGGGTTAAAAAGAAAAGCTATGTGGCTTACTTCAGACATCAAAAATAGAGTCATAGGTCATGTAAATTCTTAAGATTAAATAAGGTTAGCAGAAAACATGAGCTGAAAATCTGCTCATCAGAAAAGACAATAGGGTCAGATGCCAGCTGTAATGAATATTCTGATTTATAAGCTCTGTAGTCTTTGCTAGCATCTGGGTAATTGCAATACCTTGGTTTAATACCAATGTGTAATATGAAAACATCCCCCCCTTAGTGCATCAGCTGTACTGTCACAGCAGATCTCATATCAGAGTGTAAAACACATTCTGGATCCTGCAAGCAATGCAAAGTTATCTCTGCTGTGAATTTGTGACTTCACACAACCAGCAGGAGAGATGAGTGGCATGCTCTCATCTCCTCAAAGAATAAGTCCCTTGAAAATAAGCAAATTAAGAAAGGACCCAAGGACCTTTCAAAGGCACAATTTCAGTCTACCAGCTGCAAGAAAATACAGCTTGAGAAAAAGGTACAAAATAGCTGAAGGGTTTTGAGACACATAATAGCACTGTAAATTTTCAAAATGAATAAAAAATGTTTTTCTGTACCTCCCACACAGTGTTTTGTTAATGTCTTGTTGAATCTCTTTGAATTCTACATTTTGCATGATTTAAATAGAATCCTCCCATGGAAAAGACAGAAACAATCTGGGAACTATAGAAAAAATAATTACACTAAAAATCTGCACTTATAATCATATTGATAACTCTAAGTCAAACAGATGAGAAATTATTTTGCTCTTGTAAGCAATTAAAAACCCATTAAATTTTCTCATACCAAAGCTATACATTTTTTTATAATTCCACATAGTTTTTAAACTTATATCTTCATAACATGTAATTTGGCCTTCACACTTGCTAAGTTTTTTCTGTGTCTTTACAAGTCTAAGACATTAAAGGCTGAGAGATGCTGAAGAATTAGTACAGTAACAGTCTTTGTCTTCCACAGACATGTCTAGTGAAATGATCAAAACTTAAAAAAAACCCCAACGAACAACCAAACAAAAAACATTACATTGCACACCAGTGCACACATGGTCATGTAATACACTGTGCTTAAATCATAACTGCAGTACACAGACCTCATAACCTCTGTTGTCGGTCCTTTAGTTGGCCCCCACTAATTCTTTCCCAGCTACACTGATATAGCAAAAGATTTAGAAAGGAGACATTTATCAGACTTCACCACTGTTAGAGGAAACATTCAGGAACAGTGTTAAAACAGTCTCTAAACATTCATACAAGTTAATACACTGATTTACACCAAGCTAACTGCAGATCACAGCTTCAGAAACTGCTGTGTGCTAATGGTTGGCAGGTAAATGATTCCCTAATCTGATTTAGTCTGTTTCACTGTGCATTTATTCCCCAGGATATCAAATTACCTCGGGGACTACTTATCAATATGCAGCTGCTAATCAAAGCACTTGCTCAACATCTGAGATACAAGTTGCTCATACAGAAATATTGGGAACACTTGGAGATAAATAACCTTTCAATAATGTAATAATAATGGTCTTTAAGTACAATCTTCTATTACAGATGCACTCTAAAATGATTTAAGCAGTTTTGATAACATAGCATGCTTAAAATATTCTTTCATGTTCAATATTGAAAAAATATGTACATTGAGATGCCATTTGCAAGTGAAAAAAGGTAGTTTTACATCCTTTTTACTATCACCATTATAAATACCAAGTTATAGTAAAATACAAGAGTATGTTATTTTCTGCTAAATGTTTCCCTTACTTTCCAAACTATTCATAGGAAAAAACCATTTCCTTGATAATCTCCACAAAGGGCTCTGGGTAGATAAAGAGAGTACATGTTGCATATACTTTAGATAAATACTGTCCAAAATATGAAAGAATGAATGTGCTGGACAGAAATGGACTATAGGTGCCTTTGAAGCTACATTCCCAATTCAAATCCTCTTCTTCTCAACTTTATCAATTCTTGAGTGCCACAGAGGGCCATTGTACTAGAAAGCATTAGACAAAATGAAGGCCTGTGCTCAAGAAGAATGGGCTATACACTGAAGCTGTTTATGATAACAAGAGTATTTCAGGTCTGTTGATCCTTACAGGAGAAAAAGTCTAAACTAAATCAATTATTGAAGAAACCACCATCACTTCCTGGTTTCCGACAAATGAAATCTGTTTTAAAATACCACTAATAAGACACTTTCCCTTACAGAAAAATACAAAATATGTGAATAAAAAAAACCCAAACCCATAACTGATGATTGGGGTATGGAAGAAAATACCTTCAAAACAGAGTTAAAACACTACTAAAAACCTATCTGACAACTTTTATTTGCACTGGAAATCCAGAAGTTAGTTATGTTTGTCTCTCATCATGGATTCGTGCAGCAGAGACAATAAACACTGTGGTACATTACATTTTACTTTTAAAGCTTTACAGTTAGAGAAAAAAAGTATTATTATCTCAAGGTCAACATTTCCTCAACATTTACATGACTACAATGCGGCTGTCAGTTTATGGTGCATGCGGATGAGCCATACTACTCTTCCCAGTAAAGTATTTGCTTTTCTCTTTTTGTAAGCGTATATTAAAAATGTCAATAACACAACACAAAAGAAAGAAAAAAGCAACAGAAGAAAAAAAAAGCTTCACCATAGAGTATTTGGAATTTCACTTGATAGCAAAACAATGCAGATGGAGGAATGAAATTGTAAATTGCACTCTAATTTTGGGCAAAATTATGATAGACAGAAAAAAAAGATTGTTCAGCATTAGGTAATTTAAAACTAGGCTGTGTACAATTTTCCTCCTTATCTTGGCAGAGAAAGCTGTAATAAACATGCAATTACTAATATTAGTGAAATACATTTTTCTTCAAAAGACAGTCATATTATATTTGCTTACAAATATGTTAAAATTTTTCAGTCTCTTTCAGCAATTATATGATACAGATTGTTAAAGATGCAATGCAAAGAAGCAACTGCTATTTAGATAGAATATTTTTTTGTAGGTAGCAGACCATCATCCATTTTGAAGTGCTGTAATAATAGTGAAGATGGAATTACAGTTTGAAAAAATACCACGTAGTCACATTAAGTGTTTGCATGATTTCAAAAAGCACAACGGTCTCACCTGGGATGCCTCTTTTGGTTTTTTGGTTTTTGTTTTTCTTTTTGTGTGTGTGATGCTTTGGTCCCTTAAATCAGTATCTGAAGCACTGCCCTTTTGTGTACTGTTAATCAGCCTCTTTGACCAGTGTAATGTGAATTCAGAGCATTAAATTTCCTTCTGGGATTCCACACTAGCATAAGTGAGTTCACAAATTGCCCAGTTGGGTCTTATCCATAAGATACTGTGCACCTGTAATTTCTGTTCCTTTCATTGGAGCTGGGGGAAGTGCTCAGTAGTCCATTCAGAGCTTCAGTTTACTTATGAGATCCAGCTAATTTTTTGGCTGGTCACAGCTGGCTGTACTTTAAAATAACAGGAGTCTCACAGCATCCTGATGAAACTGGATGCCAAAACTGAAACTAGGATGTTCAGTTTTCCCAGTCCCAGTCTCAAATACTGTCCCAGATTCTCCCAGGAACAATACCTCTGCATCCAATTATCTTCATATTTCAGCACAAAATGAAAACCAAAATATCATTTAGGACACCTCCTGCACTTTGAAGACATTAATGTGTTTCCCATCTTCCAGGACAGTAAGAAACTAGTACCAAATCAAACACCTAAACACAACCAAATGGACTGTTTGCTGCAACAGCATAGCTACAGCCTGTGGTCCAGATTCTAATCCTGGATAGATATAAAATACAAGACTGCAGAAAATTTTCATCAGTGAAAAATGAATACCTTGGGAAATGGAAGGCAACCAATTTCTTTCTCATTATGTGTTCATTTCTTAATTTGCAAGGGATAAGTTTTGTCTTCTTTGTAAAGCCTTGCTGGAAATAACAGGATTTGCACAGGTACAAATGAGGGCAAGATGTGTCCAATTATTTTAGGCTTTGAAATTAAAAAAGGAATTACTACTAGATTGCTGTGACCCTTCATTTTGCATAACTACCAGCCTATCATCCTTTTGTTTAAGAGAGTTTTTGTCCTTTCATTGTAAGCACTCATCATTGATTTGCAGACAGATGACTAGAAATGCATAATTTTCATTGTAGAGGGGAACTCTGCACTCTCTCAACTTAGGTACCACTTGGTAAAGACGAGGAGAATTAGAGATGTACATTCCCTTTAGCATGGTTTATCTTTCATTTTTCTAAGAGCAGCTACTTTTTTGTTTAGTTCAGGAGGATAATAAAGCTTCAGAAGATGCAGGTCAGCTGTGATCAGAACCCTTTGCTCCTTCCACACTCCTGGCCTTATGTAAAATCTCCAATTTCATGGAATTGCCATTGTCTAATGGGAAAAAAAGAAGTTAGATGGAATAACCAACAGAGGGGTCAACAGTGTTTAAAGAGCTGGTATGTTTTAAGCACATACCCCCACTTTGAAACTCTTCTAACAAAGTTCTGAAGCTTTCCAAAGCTATTTTTCCTCTGATTAGAACAGGACTTTTTTGGCAAGAATACCAAAACTATGATGATATTTATGACAAGAGTCTTGTGTAGCATCATAGATGCACAAACTGGCCTGAAATACTCAAAAAGGCAAACAATCCCATCTAAGATCTAATGAGCAAATGTAATAATGGTATGAATTGCTTTTCTACATCCTCCCTTAAAGAACATGACCACAAAACATTCTGCTGTCTTCTACTTTGTGGACTCCAGGAAGAAAAATATGTTACTTTTTCACCTTTCATCTGTGGCTGACAGAAGAGAGTGGAGGAAGAAATGTCTTGAATGTTACTGTAAGACAGGAAAAGCTGAGTGAATTATTGTCACACAGTAAATTGTACTTGCATCAAAATTGTTAGGAAAAAGGAATGACTGTTATTTGGGTTGACTTGCCTGTTCAGGCTACTCTGCTTGCCAGTCTGGCTCTCACCCTTCATATCCTCCTACAGTTTTTTTCTCATTTGGGTATCTTGGGAAGCAATGCATTCCAACAAGGAGAAAATGGGGCAAAAATGTCAGGAGACCTCTATGGAGGGATAAGGAGCTGCTGAGCAAATTCAGAGTGAAAGAAGTTTTCAGAAGGTTGAAACAAGGGCAGATGGCCTGGGAAGAATACAGGGAAACTGAATAGGAAGCTAGGGATAAGGTTACAGGAGCCAAGGCCCAGTTAGAATAGAGTCTGGCCAACAATATCAAGGATTACAGGAAGGGCTTCTATAGACAGGTTGCAAACAAAAGGAAGAGGAAGCATAATGTAGGCCCTCTATGGAAGGAAATTGGAGATGTGGCTACCCTGGACAAAGAGAAAGAGATTCTCAATGACTTCTACACCTCAGTTTTCCATGGCAAGTGCTCTAGCCACTCCAGCCCAGTCGGGAAAGGCAACTGCAGGGACTGGGAGAATGAAGACCCTATGCCCACTGTAGGAGAGGATCAGGTCTGAGACCATTTAAGGAACATGAATGTGCACAAGTCCATGGCACCTGATGAAATTAATCTGTGGGTCCTGAGGGAGCTGACAGACAAAGCTGTTAAACCACTATCCATCACTTTTGAAAAATTGTGGCAGTCTCTTAAAGCCCCCGATGACTGGAAAAAGGGAAATAAAACTCCCATTTTTGAAAAAGGGGAAACTAGAAGATCTGGGGAACTGCAGACCGGCCAGTTTCACCTTTGTGCTAGGCAAGATCATAGAGCAGGTTCTCCTGGAAACTAGGCTGAGGCCCATGGAAAATAAAGAGGTGGTTGTTAACAGCCAACATGGCTTTAGAAAGGGGAAACCATGCCTGACGAATTTGGTGACCTTCTCTGACAGTGCTACAGCACTGGTGGATGGGGCAAAGGAACTGACATCGTCTACCTGGACTTATGCAAAGGGTTTGGCACTGTCCTGTATGACATTCTTGTCCCCAAATTGGAGACATGGATTTGACGGATGGACCACTTGGGGATAAAGAACTGGCTGGATGGCTGCACACAAAGAGTTGTGGTCATCAGCTCATTGTCCACAGGGAGAGCAGTGACCAGTGGTGTCCCTCAGGGGTCGGTCCTGGGGCTGATGCTGTTCAACACCCTGTTGGTGACGTGGACAGTGGGATCGAGGGCACCCTTGGCAAGTTCACTGATGACACCGAGCTGTGTGGGGCAGTCGACAGCTGGAGGGAAGGGATGGCACCCAGAGGGACTGGACAGGCTGGAGAGGTGGGACTCTGCAAACCTCATGAGGCTCAACAAAGCCAAGTGCGAGGTCCTGCACCTGGGTCAGAGCAATCCACAGGCTGGGCAGAGAAGGGATTGGGAGCAGCCCTGTGGAGAAGGACTTGGGGGTGA